>JAPYMA010000931.1:0-32496 GCA_035041965.1 Anisakis pegreffii
TGTTTTCTGAATGAAAAAATAGGGGATGAAGGTGAAACACGTAACAACTGATTGCCAACTATATTGAAATGATAACTTGAGAATGAATTTTGGTGCTCACATTCTTCTCATGGATTCACATCCATACTGTATCAAAAGGGCAATTATTCCAAATCGTTTATGCGCATGTCTTAAGATTGCTGAGTAATTTGCAGTCAAAAGTAGCATTTCAAATGAATTCGAATAAGTAATCCTGTGGTATTTGATAGTCTGCAAAACTGATTGAATTTTTGTGCTTTGCCTAAGAATCGCTTGGTAAAATAATGTTTCTTCAGGCATTTCAGTGCCAAATGTATATTGTGAAATTATTTAAACTTTTCAGATTAATAAAACCTTCACGATGATTTATAAAGTAGTTGTATAGGAGAGAATATTGACGTCAAAAAATATACTCATTGCTGAAACATACAAACGAATGGGAGCATGTCAGAGAACGACTGTGTTGACGTGATGAAAGAGAAAAAATGAACATTGCGAAGAGCGGACGAATTGAAAACAGTCGATCGATATCAATCAGTAGAGCAACTTATCGAGAGTGATACGTCGCAGACGCTTTCTGCTTCATCTGCTGTGTTGGTGCCTCATGTACACCTACTATTTCATGCATTTGATGTCATAGGTAATTGGATGTGCATTGCAATTCAATGATCTACAACAACATTGTTGCAACTCATTCGATACTTGTGCACATCAAATTAACTGACACCTTAATGCTCATTTGCGAACAATAATAATATTCACCAGAAAATTTCCATTGTCTGCATGTGAAAAAGGCTAATATTCGATCATTCTGAAAGTGTTGATCCAGTTGACGAAGTTAGCTCAGTCGATGCATATGAAAACTTAGTAATGATATCTGATTGTTTTTGTAAGATGCTCGTCACTGACATCATCATCAGCTTGAATCCAGAAGAAACGTGTGTGAAAACATGCTCGATACAATTGAGACGCTTAACACATTTAATTTTTAAGCATTCGAACCGCTCTGATGAGCAAATCACTTTCTAGCAGTAAGATACTCAAGGACAACTTTAAGAAAACTGCTAAATGAATAATATAAAGCAAAATGACGCTGAAGGATAATGTACCTATTGATCACTACACTTTAGTGATCAAATAGAAATGCAGCGTAATAGAGTGAGCGCTGCCGAACAGGTAAGTTACCTTTCCATAATCTATGAATGTAGGTTGCTCGACAACATATTTACTTTTCTAAAATTACATAATTCGGAGAAACAGATGGAGCCAAAAGACACCGTGCTTTAGGGCAAATCTGAGGAGAACGTTGGTTTAAACATTGTGATCATATGAATGTAGTACACATGATTTGGCAAATCCCCGGTTCCGACTACATTCGTCCGTAATATTCATTGATTATCTCTTGGAAACTATACTGTTCAGAAGATCGCATTTACACCATTGAAAATGATCCTTTTCCATGTAGTGATAATGGGTTTGTCCGACGCATTCTCCACATCCTTTAGTTTCAGAAAAGTAGGTATGTCGGTGTTCTAAAAAACCACCGGTGAATTCAATGTTCTGAATCTTTGCATGTCTGTGAAACAGTTCGTGAAGGCATCTCAAAATTTCCTGTCTTGAAGCAGCATAATGAAGTATTTTCCAGTGCCGGCTGCCGGTTTGTAAAGACGTCGCAACGTACGTTTATCGCAGAAGATAAGATGTCCAGTCCCTTTTCTTCATGATTATTTCAGAGGTAGTGTTCGGTAAGTTAGATTTTCAGCATGAATTGATCATCATGTTTCGTAGGTTCGATGAAAACCGCGTACATTTGTTAATAAATGGTATTTCAACAAGGTTTTCATTCTTTTCCGAGCTGTTACAATCGCTCTCATAGCTTTTATAACCAAAAGTGTTCTCTTCTGCTAATTTCTCATTCATTTCACTCAACAGTTAAAGTCAAATTCTCATTCTATCAAATACACTCTATAATTGATTATTTGACTGTTGAACGTTGTTGAGCAATTCAATTGCATTGTTGTATTGTTGATTTCGGCTGTCAACACTCGTCAACGCATTCAGTAAATAGTATATATTACAGAATAAGAAATTGATTCGAACTGTGAAGTGAAATGAAACGAAGTGAATGAGAAAAACCCATCAAGAGAACGGTATTCGCATGAAATAGCTATGAGAGTGAACACAACACGTCCGAAAAGAATGAGAATTCATCTAAATCATTTTGAAATAAGCGTGTCATAGACAAAGCTTTTCACGCAATCATAATCAATTGCAATAATGAGCAACATAACAGTCTAAGAGAAGGCCTAGCGATGTCATATACCATCATGTTGCTAATAAGATATGAACGTAACGATCATCTGAACGTAACATATGCAATTTCCATGTTCAACAGTATTGTTAAGAAAGCAGTTGAGATAATTCGAGAGACTGATATCTCCTAGAACCGATTGATCAAATGCGCTGATCCAGTTGACGAAGCTAGATCAGTTCATACGTATGAAAACTTATAGCTGAAAATAACTTTCCTTGGGTTTCACGCTTGGAAACTCCATTACCCTTCGTTGGTCTAACAGGCTGTCATTGTCCCCTGAAAATACTCTACTATTACCACACCAAACGTCAAGAACAAATCAAAATTCGTCCGAAACATCCTCAAGGAAAAGAACTCATATAATGTCATTTAATTTATAGTATGCGACGCAGAAATTTGACGTATTTCGGTCGACAACTGTGGAACGTGTGCGAATAAATCTGCTTTTTGGCTTCTTTTACACGAACTGTATCAAATACGAATGCTCGATCGCGGCGAAGGGCCTAATTTGGGAGCGACATTTCCAAATTTTCGAGAAACCTAAGCTGATTTTAAATCTAGTTGAAATTAGGAATATTATAAAAGTGCGACATCTTGAAGTGACATCATTGAAACGTTCATTGGATTGTAATGAGACTTATAATAATACGCAACCAAAAGTAGAATGCGAAAAACAACGGCAGATTCATGAAGTTTTTATTGAATTCAACAACAAAAAATTCCTGAATTGAAACAAGCACTCATATAAATTATACAACACGCGTTATTCACAAAAATATATCTATTCACATTTCTATAATACAGGTAATTGAAGAATGTATATCATGCATTCAAACGTCTTGAATATCTCCTACATAACAAATACATTCGAATGAACCACTATTCGTAAGTTCAAGTGGAAATCCGACAGCGTGAAGGGAAATTATATACTCTAAGCACCTCAATGTGCCTTAACACTGAATTTTTAACTGTTGGTGATCAGAAATTTATACGAATTTCTTACTGCGGCTAACGAATTTCATATCCATTCAAATTCTGTTTACCTTCATAACTCATTATTTCGCTTGATCTTTCGAATGTTCTATTTCATAAATATCTTAATATTTATACTAGCAAAACCTCCAATTGGTGATAGGAAAAACTGATCGCAAAGTAACAGAAACCACCTCACAACTTAAAAACTTCCCCTCTCAAAATGATACACTCAACTCTGAGATTCGGTTTAATAAGTAGCTTCATTATGGCTTGCTACACGCTCGACCTTATCTGATGAGTTAGTATATCATACAACTGAAGTAATAATAATAGTAACACATGAAGTGAGTAGTTCAACACTGACATTAAAAGTGCACTCGTTATTTTCGCTAAAGAATTTTGGTTTAAGTTATTTTGGCGGCCCATTTGCCTCGCCAGTTCACAACAACCTTGCCTCCAAAGCGCCTTCTTCACCATCACTGTTACGATGACGAACAAACGAGATTATCGTCGAGATCAGTTACAGTAAAATTTTTCAGTGCTAATTGCGCTTTACGCATATTTTCGGTCAGCTTAGCGAACACGTAGAATTTTGTATCACTCGGTAGAATCTCCATGAAATCGTTCGTCCATTCGGTCGTGTTCGAATTTGAACCGATTTCGAAACAATTCTCCAATTCCTTCGTTGCGCTATCTTGACAAATGAACAATTCTGGTGAACCAAACTGAAATTCTCAATTTAGTTATCATTCTTAACCGCAAATCTCAAATTCATTTACAGTGTACTCGTCAAATTGATGACCACTCCCAAAATCTGATCAAAGATCAATAGATTTTTTTTGCATTACTTCAGACAATCCTAGTTATATCTTTCAAACTACCACCGGCAAGGCTCCGAAGACTACCGTCGATGTTTCTGAAAGTGCTGAAGAGCTGTAGTTTGCGATTCTGGGGACCTCATGAACTTCTCATTGCACTACTTTGAACCTGACATGTTTCAAAAGTCTCTTCTAAGCCATATTCGATGCGATCATATCAATGATGCACTTGCGTAATGTTCACGAAATGAATTGCAATAAGGCAAAACGAACGACCTCTTTTCGATAACTGAAATGCACTCTTGCTGGCGCATTCAACGTGAACGTTGGTGATTCAAGAACGGCGATTCGCCCTCTCGTGAACAATTTCGCGAACACTGTACCGTCAGACGGTTGGAATTGACTTTGTGACAGTGTAACTCGGCCGCTTTTGTACAAACACATTTGTCCTCAAAACAGCTCACGATTACTCAAGAATTACAATATCAAATGAACGTTTCATATTTCAAGTGATTTTTCATTTCCATGCGATAACAGTACAAAAATTTTAACTTTTAGCCACTTCCAGCTGAGTGTTTTTGGCTATAGCTAGTAATATACTGCGTTCATTTGATTTCTAATTTCAATTGTTCATGTCTCATTGCAATCATTCGTTCACTAATGTTCTTCCCAAATTTTTTCGTACACCAACTTTAAATTCCCTTATTATGAGGTATCAGCTTGAAACTTTGCTCAAATGAATACTGGCGAGAGAAATTCACCAAAAAAAAATCAGTGGTCATTCATACTTGCAAAATTTCGCAAACACAACCTTTCACGAATTGACATGACAGCAATTGACAGACATTTTGATCTGGCACTTCGACAGATTTGAAACTAGACGTCTTAATACCGTGCTGTCGTAGTGATGACGGGCAGATATTCCCCTCAAATGCGATATTTTCACAAATTTGTCGGACATTCAAAAGGTGACAGTGAGGTATACTTCAACATTCAATGCAAATCGCTCAGGAGGGCAATAAAAAAGATGGCCGGAAAGCTTACTTTAGTTTTACTTACTGAAATTACTTTCAGGTTAACCGTTATTTATCGTCGATGGGATGGACACATGTCCTGAGTTCGGATTTGTCCAGAACTGCTCTAATCAAATATACTTATGGTGACACCAAATGCACTTTCACCCCTCTTAATCAATTTATTCACCTGTACAGAGATATCATCAATCATTATCATTCCTTTTGACTGCTCACTTGATTCAGCTTTGAACGCGATTCGAAATGAATGTCCCATACCGGGTATATCAACCACTGCTGGTCCAGGCTGTGGTAGAACTATCGGTTGACAGTCTATTATTTCGGGCATTTTCTCTTCCAGTAAACAAACACTTAACTGCGCTGATTCGGTGTGCCAGAACCTTTAATATGAAATACTGTACTCACCAATAGATCATTCATTTTCTAGAAAACTGAAGACATTCTCTTCAAAATAAGCTGATGATGACGGTTGGACGCTTGAATAGGGAGTAGCAAAGCAACGAATGGATGCTCGTTTTGTATCAACCAATTTCAGGTTGACTATGAAAAGGACATTCCGCCAAAGTGTGAATTAATATTTTTCGGAAACCTCTGACTTCTCTAGAAAGACCTCACTAATCGGCTTGTTTGCCCATTAGTAAACTGAAGGCCACTTCATTCAGTTTGAGTCGTCTGATTTATCGCTTAAAGAAGTAATGAATTGGAATGAAAGCGATTTAATCTTCTCGGACTTGAATGTTAGTATTGCTTCATCAGTTACACATCTGATCGGTTCGGTCAATAATGTTGCTGAATGACCGGACTCGAGTCGGACGAATGCGAATTCACCAACTGAAAAGCAGAAATTCATTCTGTGATACATCATAGCATTGAATTTTGCAGGATAACTTTTTTGATTTTCCAAAAACAAAACAAAAAATCGAAATTCAAATGATCAGATTAAAAATACCGATCGAAAAAGAACTTCGGATGAAAAGTTAAAGAATAATATCTGTTGCAAAATTCCGGATGGAATCTTCAGTTATTCACAGACTGATTTTATGAATTCAATTAAACGAGTTGTTTTCATGTTCGGGTGCTCCATCCTCCTCCCATCCCCCCCCGACATCCTCAAATTGCCCAAAATAGTTAAATTCATTTCCCATGAGAACCACTGTCCTAGACCGTTGTGTTGCTTATTACTGCGATCGATGATGATTGCATGAAAAGCTATTGTCTATGACACACTCATTTCAAATTGATTCATATGAATTCTCATTCTTTTCAGACGTGTTATATTCACTCTCATAGCTAGCTATCACATGCGAATACTGTTCTATTGATGAGTTTTTCTCATTCACTTCATATCATTTAACTTCATCGTTCAAATAAACTTCTCATTCTGTAGTATATACTATTTACTGGGTACGTTGACGAGTGTTGACAGCCGAAATCAACAATACAACAATCGAACTGAATAACAATACAACAATTCAACAACGTTTTACAGTCGAATGATGAATTATAGAGTGCATTTGATAGAATGAGAATTTGACTTTAACTGTTAAGTGAAATGAATGAGAAATCAGCAGAATAGAACACTTCTGGTGATAAAAGCTATGAGAGCGATTATAGCAGCAAGGAAAAGAATGAAAACCCTGTTAGGCCCGGACGAGCTAATGATACTCAGAAAATGAGAGACTGAAGAGTGTACAGAAGCTAAAAAACACCATCACAATGGCGTTCTATCATAAAATAACAACTGCACGAAACATTAATTTCCCTTAATTACCCCTTCACACCTTCAAATGACCTAAAATGAATGATTTCACCCCCTATGAGAACCACTGAATTAAATGTAATCAAAATGGGACATAAGTGTTAAAATCCCTGACTAGGAAATAACCTGGCATTTGCTCGATTCCGGTTAACGAAACGAATTTGTGTTTATTGATCGGTGATGATCCAATCAGCCAATCCTGATTATCCGCTTCACTTTCATCGTTTGCCCAAAGGCAATCCATCGCTCGACGATCAAAATTACAATTTAAATCCTGAAGTCGTACAAATTTTTCACATAAATTCCGACGAAATACAGAATAAATTCACATTCACCATAGATTTTCAACTATCGTAGCGAATTACCTTCTCACTGATTGGCTGTGTTAAACTGCAAGAATTTTGAAAATTGAATGGAAAAATGAATTTTATAGAATATCACAGATGACATAAAGTATCGTATATATCACATTCTTTCGTGTACAGTTGAGTCGCACACTGATTACATTTATCAAATAATGAGTCTGAACAATTTTTCAAGAAGTTAAAACAATGTGAAGGTGATGATTAATTGGAAATTCATCCGTTCATAGTCATTGGTAAATTGAACAATTTGCAGTTTGTTGCTAACCGTGGATGAGAAAATGGGGCGATGGAGCAGTTCACTTAGCATCGGAATCGAGTAGAAATTTGCACCAAGATCCCACGGATCAATTGCATCCGAGCACATAACTGCGTCGTATTTGATATCGTCAATGGCAATGAAGTTGTCGTAGTCCGAATTCACGCTTTTCACTTTTATTGATATCTAATTGAAAGCTCATTAGGTATTCATCAAAGAGTATATTCATCCATTTCAATCATTCCAATATTCCGCTATACAACTCTTTTCTTCGCATTCAATATTAATCGTAAGGAGAATGAATCGAAACAGCGAAGAAGTCATTTCTTTTGCTCTTCTCATCCGATTGTGATCAATTCTGCATATGTCTAATGCGCTATCTTTTCTTTTTCTCACAATAAGCTTTTCAGCCTCTCAGCAAAACCCTGCATCATTTTTCTAAGTGATATTATGAGCATATGCTCGTTATCATTTAATTTCAATCGAAAATCTCAAAAACTTCTCTTCTTCTTCTGCCTTCTTAAATTTTCAGTTTCTTGTTCTTATATAGCTATATTTCCATTCAGAATGCAAATATGAACTGAATTTTGTGAACTGAAGCATTCTTAATTGAACGATCGCAAAACCACTGAGACGAACCGTAAAGGATTCATGCTTTTTGAATGAAAATGAAAACGGCGACGGAGATTTCGACGGTGGAACCGCGTGACATTCCAGGTCATTTTCGTTTAAATCCGTCGCACACACCTCAAGCACTGCTCCTTTGGTTGTCCAATACCTACATGTGTTCACTTATTTTTGAACCATAAACAACTATTCCATTGAACGCTTCCCCTTTATTAAGGTCTAACGAACGTGATTTTTTTTGTTTCGAACACGAAAATAATTTCTTGTTTTCTGGGCAGAACGTCTATCGAAAATTTCACGGTACGATAATATTGTTTCAAAACACTCATGATCAAGATCTCATATCAATCGCCGCATATACCTGATGATCTCAAAAATGTGACTGCATATCGCAAGATCGGATCAGCTTATGTCAATTAAGATAGCTCACTTAGGATACTACTCTAGAATAGGAGAAAACTTTATTGAGCGGGGCTCTGGCTTGCCAGGATACTTTCGTCGTTTTGAAATGATAACGTCAAACTGAACCTGAATGAGAATTTCGATTCGTCTTCAGCCTGACAAGCGATAACGTGTGAGCGGAGTATATTGAACGGTGCTTCACGGCCTAGCTCAATGTAGAGATAGACGAATGGTGCTTTTGGTGTGATGAAAGTACCGCTTATATTGAACATTTTATCGTTTGGTGGCGATTCTTTTGCCACTTGCCATGCCTGAATAATATCATTTACCTCTGATTCCCGTGAAGGATATGATGATCTGATAACAATGAACATGTCCGAATTGAATTCCAACAGGTGAACACGGAATCTGATTTGATATTTTGATGCATTTGATAATTCTGTAAGGCTTGAACCTGAATTGTTTTCGAATCCCTTGATTCGACATAAATCCATCAACAGATCGGAAAGATCATGATAGACCTATTTTCTGATAGAAAGTGATGGAGTGATCAGAAAATTTAGAAAGTGAAATTAACATTTCCTTGCTGATGAATCTAATGGAATTGTGAGATTTTCCCCCGAAATTCCTGTTTGAAATCAGTTTTTTTTGTTTCAATGATTCATAATGAACACATCGAAAAGATTGCGATATGAATGAATTTCTCTCTCAAATCTCATATTTCAATCACCTCTGGATGATGTCCCACGCCTCGCCACCTGCACGATGCGTCAAAATCAGTACACGTCAGCTGAGCAGCCGACGTAATCTCGTCGGATTCCATGTTGGTCATAAGTGGTTCACCGTGAAATGATTCACCTAAGTCAACTGAAAAAAAAAACGGAGTAAAATTTGGAATTCTCAATAAGTGAATGAACGAAGATCATCACCCATGTGAACATCGAAATAGATATAACGGGAGATTACTGATGATATTTCATAAATAAAGGATAACTTTCAACATCTGAATGAAGCAATGTTCGATGATTTGTGCACTCACTGTTGAAGTTGGGCATCAAAGAATCTTGTGCACAGGTATCAAAAGAGAGTTCCGATGGAGAACGTATCTAATGTAAATATGAAATCTGAATACTGACTTGAAACTTTGCAGAGTGTTGTACGATAGACAATATTGTCGAGCATAACGAATGATCCATCAAGTTTCGATATATCATATGCTCTGATGCCAATGCTTAAAATACGAGACTGTTGAAAGGATTCATTCTCCGATCATTATATTTGATTTTTCAACAATTCTAAGTGGTTTTACGATTGACTGCTTAAGAAAGCACTACAAATTGGGTTCAGTTAGCGCAGTGTTTCTTCAGTTTTCGCTCAAATGTGAACATTTTGTGTACGCTACTCATCACATTTTCAACTGCTCTCATCTAATTAGCTTTTTGAATTCGTTGGTATTAAACTGAAGTGTAAAGAAACTCAAAAGAAGGCAACTGACTGACTATACTTCGTGTTTGATATGGAAACACTCATTGCTCTCCTTCGCTTTGATTTCCTTAGTATTCCTTTGAGGACTATCAGTAAACTTGCATAATATTCCGTGGACAGCAATTAAAATTCTTCTGAGTTGCAGTGAATGTGATCGATTGACTGTTGTTGTGATATGAAGTGCCCAATAATTAGAGAATGAAAGAAGCGTGGCAATATATATTGACGATATGGCTAATGAAAGCGTATAGCACAAACCTGAACGGTGTTTCACGAGGCGGTATATCTGCAGTGCACTCTGTATTCACCGGTACTGTTCCGCAGTCGATGAACGGCCGTTCGGGTAAAAGTTTCAGTTTACCGTTGCGTACTTCAAATAATAAGATCTCAACACGAGCACCATTGTAAAGCCAAAAGCTAAAATTCTCAATGATCCAATGCTCCATAAATGAGACAGACATCATTTCACACAAGTAAATATTCAAGATTGCAAAACAGAGCGGTCGACAGCTCTGATCTGGATTTTTATAGAGCGAAGTGGACCGATACTGTTCAGCGTATGTGCGATCTTAAGATGAATAGAATAAAGTTGACGAGTTCAGAGTTTTGAAGTGAACTTGTGAAAATATTAAATTTCGCATCTCAAGAGGGTTTCATAATGGATTTTTAAGGATGTTCATTTGCGTCATTATGATTGACGGCACCCATACAAATACAAACGACTGTGTTGATCACGATGGTCATAACTAACATAAGGTGAGCATTCTAATGGCAGTATGCAGTTACACTATCTCATCTTTTCATCGGTAGAAGCATCAGAAATTGGATGAGTACTGGGTGTACCGTTGTCGAATAAGGAGTTAATGACAAGAAATATAATGACAAGAAACCGATAATAATGACAAGAAATATAATCATAACGATGACAATAGCAATGATAACAAAACGAGTGATTATCATAATGATAATTTCAGTCATACAAATGAAAACACCGATTAAAAACAGATAATGAACGAACTCGAACTGCAAGTGACCAGTAGTATTTTGACATGCAATCGGTGAACTTCTCAATATCGCCGACTGCTCTTCACGTTTCCGATCACCCGTGAAAATCAATCTGTCACCTTGAAAAAACCAAATCATTGACAAAACGCAAACGATACTATCCAACACAAAACCCCGTGGTTTGCTGAAATGGAAATCGTCAATTCAGCCATTTACCTTCTCGCAATTTCGTCGGTCCTGGCCGCAGTTGTAAAGATGGAAACTCAAGGAAGTCGGTCTTCTGGAAGAGATGAAAGTCGAGAGTGTCCATATTCTCGCTTTTCTTCACATTTCGCCACCGGCACTCAGAAGGCTTATCGAAGCGACAATCCAAATCACTCGCATGACGAATCGGCTTCAGATCATCTTGGGCTTAAAAAAGAGCCTCTGTAGACAATCTATTTCCAATTATGAGCCATTCAGCTTTTCAAATTAAGCTTATTATGGTGTTTAATCTGCTGCTATACATAATTTTTCGTTCATTTAATTGGATATTTAGACATTCTTTCAAAGAATGTCTAAATTTTTGGATTTTTTTTTGGAATTCAAATGAACTCCTGTTGATCACTTCTAAGCAATATTTGATGAGAAATTTGATATTCCCAAATATCAAACAGACAAATGAGGTCATAAGCTGATATGGAATTGATGTCAAGAACAGATTCGTGCACTATAACGCATGAACGTACCGCTTTCGTCCAAACCATGTTCAACCCATTCAATGCCCAAATACTCTCGCAGTTTCGTTCGTTCATATCCATAGCCAGGCATACAACCCGAAGCTAAATCCGGTATGACTTTCACTTTTATGAAATTGCAACAAATTTCTCAGATTCTGACTCATAGAGGTATGTGCTAAGCTTGGAATTATTGAGAGTTCAAACACTCACAGTTATCATGAAAACAAAAACCTTGAAAAACAAAAAAAATCCCCTTTTATCCACACAAGAACATATGAGCATATACGAGAAATCCTGACAAAAAATGAAAGCCATCCCATAACCACTTCGAAAACGATGTCAGCGTGATTGCCAGGTTAATAGCAATATATTACTTGTAAATTATAGTAAAATTATGGGTGTCACGTAAAACAAATACACCATTTCATGACACCAGCAAAAATAACTAATCAAACCTGTGAGTGAATGAACTGTCAAATGTAATCAATAATGATACTGATAATAAGAATGAAAATAATAATAATAATAATGATAACCACAATGATAACAAAACCAATGCCATAAAGTATCTGACCTTTTTGATAAGGAAGATAAATGAGTATAATACTGATGAAGATCAATTCATAAGTTATGGACATTTCGGTAGCGTCAAAACGACAAAAGATTTCCTTCGATTGATGATAAATTTCGGTCACTGCGGTTATCGAATATGAAAGAGAAAGGAACTAGTGAATGTACGTCAGGAAATTTCTCTTTCAAAGTGTCAATAATTCGGTGGATCGTGCGTTGACAATCTCGACCTGTTCGACAGCTGATGTTGATGTGGTGGTAATTGGACGATAGTTGGGAATGGGATGACAATGATGACATATAAAGGATTAACTCATCTCATCGCATGCAATCCACCAATTCATCCGTTTCTGTCTTCAGCGTATACAATAATGGATGAATTAACAGATTACTGACTGACGAAATCAGCGATATATTACACAACTCACAAATACACTAGCACAAATATTACTCGGTAATGCATTTCCGTTATTTCATAAGATATCATCAATAACGATTGATCTTAAGTTATCATTTATACAAATAACTTTGTTGAATGAATACGTGGATATGCGATTTGTTGGCTGGTCGGATAATAGGATGTATAGATTGATGGATGTAACTTTTCAATTCAAATCAACCGAAGAAACCTTCACTTCGAATTTTTGATGTTTCTTTCTTTCGAATTCCACTCTCCATGTCAACGTTTTGTAAATCGGATAACATTAAATGGATGCATGCGACTGCATCACTGAATACATGCATGTTCCGTCGTTCCTTCGATTTTCTTACATCATCTTTCACCTTTCAGATCACCGCAACGATCTTATTCACTCGTATGAATTGATTTGAATTTGAATGCATTTCGTCACCAAACACATATACTTCTTTAATTCAACTTCTGTGCGAATAAATTATTCGTTCATCTCTATTTTCGTTTCTCTTTCTTCTAGAAATTCTTCACTGAGTTTGATGTCATTTGGAATAACCATCCATCCACTTGAACTAAATTCATTTATGTGTTTATATATCCAAAAACATTTGTATATCACCTTCTCATCTGTTAATCTGTATCTCTCAATTAATCCGCTTTCGTCATTTCTTTGGATCGTTTACGTGCCATTCTGTTATCTGTTATTATTTCATAATCGTATCTTCTATCCGTCATTCTGCATGCCTTAGCTGTTTCAGTTCTTCTTTCATTGCAAATTCCATGACCATTTTTTGTTTCTAATTCCTTTGATGACTTTTATTTCCGTCT
Organism: Anisakis pegreffii; assembly: GCA_035041965.1. Classification (NCBI taxonomy): domain Eukaryota; kingdom Metazoa; phylum Nematoda; class Chromadorea; order Rhabditida; family Anisakidae; genus Anisakis; species Anisakis pegreffii. The sequence goes on from JAPYMA010000931.1 coordinate 13,588, forward strand.
TTGTGCTGACCTTTTATTCTTTAATCGTCCACCATCCCTTTCCTTTTCTTAACACTCCTCAAATCTCATTTAACTCCGTATCACATTTATCTTTCAATTCACCAGCTGCATTTTACCGCACCGAAATCGGATCTGTAAGTGAAATATCCCATTGATGCTAAGGGATGAGTTATGTCAACGAAAGTGATTCAATTAGAGTGGTGTTGCTGTTATTGTTGATTTCGTTACTGTTGTCAATCTTATTTGATTAACAATCATTAAAAGAGTCAACGTACAAAGAATGATCATTATCACGCTGATTATAGTGAAGTTTGAACCTTGTACACTGCTTCTTTTCTTCTCATTTCATTTTTCTTCAAAATTCAACCAAAAATTATTTCTCTACTCCCACTCATACATTCCGTTGTAAAACACTATTATGAGTGAGAAGAAATACATTATTATAAGTGGGAATGAGATCAGTTTTGGAACAAAATCTCAAAATGAACGGTATTTGTTAGAAAAGTGACAAAATTGTGCATGCTACTCAATGAAATGCTGCTTTACAATCGGTGAAATTCTCTGTGAGGACAACCCAAAAGATTTATCGATGAAACGTGATAGTTTATTCATACTCATTGATGTACCAGCCTCAAGTATGAACTACAAATATGAATGATCTATTAGCTTCTAACTTAATACAAACAGCAGAATCAATACTATTAACAATCATAAAATTCTTTGAGTGAGATTTGATGTGATATAATTAAAAGAATTCTATGCATGTTTCACTATATAGTCTTTTCTTCATAGGCTTTTTCAAGGCTCAACTGAATCGGATTCGATCTACAAAACACTCATTGATCTTTCACCATATAGTGGAACTTGTGCTTACAATTAGACCAATCTCGATTTATGGTTACTCAAAACTGCAACCATACAGTTGCAATAAGCTTCATTCGTACATTGAGTTTCTACTCTATACGCTCAATGTCAGCTTCATTCAATCCAACGAATTAATTCCGAATTTCACCTTATTGTACATTAGTTTCTTAATGAAACAACTTTGCAACAGAGAAGAATTATGCAACAATTATGCAAAAACATAGTGTATATATTTTATGACGATGAGTTGAAATTGTATCGATAAGTTTGACGATAAGTTGGGAATGGGTCGTGAAGACGGTGTATCGTGATAATTGTGTGTAACATTTTGGTGATAAGCAGCACATACTCATGTGTACGGCATTTGATAAGCCAAAATGCGTGCAAAATACGTTCCGTGGTGAAACTGAATTATCATGATGTGCACTTGCACTCAATTATCACTTTAAGCAATAAACAGATTGATTGAAAAATCGAAGTGAAAAACATCGAACTGATAAAGTGATGGGATTAGTTTAGTGTTTTGATTGAGTGATTATTGTTTGGACGCCTTACAACCATGACAGTAGCTGATGCATGCTCTTGCGCTAATTTCAACGATGTTCGAGTATGCATTTCGCTCATTATTGCATATTCTGTTCATAGAATTTCTCAGTTCTATGAAATCTTTCAGTTATTTTAACTGACGGTTTATCTTCTTCTTCTTTTACTCTCCTCTCATCATTACACTACATCTCATTCATAACAAATTGCACAAAACACTTAATATTCCTTAAAATTCTTCCGTTTCCCCGTCGAATCTCACCTGATTTTGTTTCAATGGTCCACTCGATTCGTTCGCTCGCATTCTCTTGATTCCCATCAAATGAGAATCGCAACTGCAATGAAATTGACTCAATCAAATTACCAAAAAAAACTCCTAGTTTAACTGTCAACTTTTATGAGCAATAATGAATCACTGCTAGAAGATAGCATAAGAATTATCAGTAATGTTTGAAGGTTCGACACATCTCATTAAAATGGGATGTGCATTTTTCAATGCAAGTCATCAGTGGGAGCGCATCGTTGAACTGTCAATTAATCAATGACGTCGATCATATCGTATGTCCATTTATCATCTATAATTACTTTTTATTATAATCCGCTAACTTCAAATTTAAACTTCCTGTATTCTTCATCTTTCAAACTGTTAACTATCAGCTTCAAACCTTGCACTGTTCCGATATTTATTCATTATTGGCCATTATGAAATATTGTTCGAAAGTTGCAAATATTCCATCGTTGATCAAATGCAAACTGAATTTCTTTAAAACATGAATTTTACTGGACAAAATCTTTAAGAATTTGGATGTGAAAGAGCTTGCAATCAGTTCGATAACAGTGAACGGAATTGATGTACGATATCGTATTTCACCAAACGCATACTCTTTCTATGGCAGCACGCTTAAAGTTTATCTTCCGGAAGAACTATCAAAAGCTGCCAGTACCGTGTGAGTTATTCTTATACCCTCATAATTACTCCTCATTTGTTGTAATGATTCATTCGGGCAGTTGGCTCAGAATTGCAGTTTTACTCAGCCCACTCTCCCAGTTTCAGTCAGATCTTTCCCCTCTCTGAAATAACTGGAAGCTGAAACAGTCCCTCGAAATTTCCTGTTTTGGTACTGAGCTTCACGCCGATTGTCAAGCGTATCCGTACATGAACCGCAATTTTCTATCGATTCTCCATATGATACTGAAATTATTGTCGATGAAGAATACTTGAACATTTCAGCGCAGTGTTTATCAAATATAGTACCTCAAAGGAAGCAAGTGCTCTGCAGTGGTTAAAAGTTGCACAAACAGCAGATAAGTTAGCACCGTATCTGCTCAGTCAATGTCAACCGATTCATGCACGTTCATTGCTACCGTGCATGGACACGCCTGCTATTAAGCAAACTTACGATGCACAGGCAGGATTTGTCAATCATTCTTCATTCAATATCATTTCAACATTCATGCCTCTTAGCACAGACTTCATCCCGTAACAGTATCACATCATGATCCTATTAACACAACATTACATTGCTCTTTAATTTCATTTTTCACAAAATGTCGATTCTTCAATGAGAGTTCATCAGTAAGAACTGGCAGTTGCATAGGAAAGATCATGAAATTAGAAATATCACGCAGACCGGTTGATACGGTTCCTTTCTGATAAGGATGAGGACAGTCGTTCCTGATAAGGACAATGCTGGAAAATGGTGACTGAAATGAAACGACGAAAATAAGTTTTTGATGCGAAATGATCAAATGACTATGAGTTCATCGTAACTGTACCTGCTCTTTTTTGCATCTGTATAGGTTGGTAAATGCGAATTATTAATGTGATAAACAAGTGAATGAGTGAATGAATGTAATTGTTGATGGATTCAGGTTCGTGTTGCATCGGATTTGACGTGTCTGATGAGTGCTTTATCGTTCGATAATCCTCACGATGAACACGACCACACGACGTTTTATTTCCGTCAACCGATGCCAATACCGACATATCTGATTGCCATCGTTGTGGGTCGCTTATCAAAGCGAGATATCAGTGATCGGTGCGCGATTTGGTCAGAGCCATCCATTGCGGATGTAGCCAAAAATGAATTCATTGAAGTGAGTCAATCTTCTGATTTCAATCAACCAATCTATTGTTCTTTGCATTTTCACAGTGTTTTCAAAGCCCATCAATAATTGTCGTTAGATGAGTATTTTCCGTACGACTCATACGTATGGGCCTATGAATGTGTGATCAATGCTGATCACTTGTATTTCATACCACTATTCTATCACTCAAATCTTCTGAATTCCTCAACTTCTCAGATATAGAAATTCATTATAACAATGAATAGATATATTTGATATTCTAAACATTAATATTGTATGATTTGATATGTCACCAGATCTCCTTCAATGTTTTCACCTCACTAAATCATTATTAAATCAAGGTTGAAGAGATTTTGGGCACAGCCGAAGATATCGTTGGCAAGTATCTGTGGGGACGTTTGGACTTAATTTGTATGCCCCCATCGTTTCCGTTCGGTGGTATGGAAAATCCGTGTCTCATATTTGTCACACCAACCATTATTGTGAGTTTTTTGTGATTGCATTATTCAGTAGTAAGTACCGTTGGCAGTCAGCACCAATTTTTTATCGTTATCCTCAGATTCATTGAACCATTCGATTGATAAACTTTAATACGGTGATTTTGAAGCCATGCATCTCTTTGATCATCCCGGACACTAGCATTTTCATATCGTTCCATCCATATCGATTCTTTGTGAATGAAGATTTCTTAGAAATTCTTGTTATCTCCTTCCCGCATAAAGTTATACCAGAAATTCATATCGCTCTTAGCACTCTGAAGTACCCACCTGGTATCTTCAACTTCTTTCTAGATTTCTAACAAGATCCTTCTCTGGTGCTCTGGAATATTCCCTTCTCGAAGAGCTGCGCTCTAATCTACGTTGCTTTTCTAAATAAACTTATCGATTATATTCGTTAACAAATTTCTCAATGGTATCTAATCCAGGCGGGCGATCGCTCATTGGTGAATGTGATAGCACATGAAGTGGCGCATAGTTGGGCTGGTAATTTGGTAACGAATGCGAATTGGGATGATTTTTGGTTTGTTGAGTTTGATTATTAACATTTTGGATCGTTAATATCATCCTTATGTCTTTGACAATCCGTCGATTCAGTCAATAATTCGATCCTTCTTCCATATTTTGGTCGTATGTCACTTAGCAGCAGCAAATTTTCAAATTTTTGAATTTAGCTTTATTTTTGGTACCTCTTTTTTCAAATCTGACGTGATATATACTGATTTTGCTTATATTATTGCAACGAAATACAGTGCAGTGCAAATATCAACTGATTCTCTCGAGAGATTCACACCAGTTGACTATGTGCTCTGTGTCGCTTTAAGGCTAAACGAAGGTTTCGCAACGTTCATTGAGCGCAAAATACTTGGCCGACTTGTGAGTGAGGAATATCGGCAGTTTATGTCTTACAATGGATGGCATTCGACTCTGAAATCAACTTTAAGTTCTCTTTCTCAGTCCTCCTCCCAATTAATTTACCGAGAATTTGCAAAGTTGATATATAAATTTTATTCAAGTTCATTTTATCACATTCAGTTCAATTATCTAAAGCATTTTTATCCGTTGTAGCAAACGTTATTCGATCAAATTCACATTCATTTACCTCTCAGTGCACTCATACAGTAGAATTTAATTGCATCAATCTCATGAGTTTAGATGGTTGAAATCTTTCAGGTATACAATGAGTTTTCATCAACTCACAGATTCACACGAATGATCCAGAAGCATAAGAATACCGATCCTGATGAGAGTTTCTCAGCTATACCTTATGAAAAAGGATCTGCACTTCTACTGCTTATCGAACAAAAAATTGGTGATAATGGTATGCTATGCAACCGAATTCTGTTCTTTCTAGACCAGTGGTTCTCACATTCGGGTACTCCATTATCCCTTTTGATAACCTGGCAGGCCGCCGTTACCTCTCAACCCCTGATACAAGAATTACTATTTCTACATATGATTTAGATGGGTTCTCATTCTTTTCAGACGTGTTCTAATCACTCTCACAGCTATTGCATGTGAATACCGTTCTCTTCATGAGTTCTTCTCATTCATTTCGTCTCCCTTCACTTGACAGATCGAATCAATTTCTCATTCTGTGACATATACTATTTACTGGATGCGTCGACGAGTGTTGACAGCCGAAATGAGCAAAACAGCAGTCGAGTTGAATTGCTCAACAACGTTCGATAGTTAGACGATCAATAATAGAGTGTGTTTGATAGAATGAGAATTTGACTTTAACTGTTGAGTGAAATGAATGAGAAATTCGCAGAAGAGAACACTTTTGGTGATAAAAGCTATGAGAGCGACTACAACAGCAAGGAAAAGAATGAAAACCCTGTTAAAACGAATGAAAACTCTATTAGGTCCTTACGAGCTAGTCATACTCAGAAATTAGGGGAATACTGCCATCAACTAACCGCATTTACAAATCTGAGTTCAAAAAAGCACCATTACAATGACGATCTATCATGAAGTAGCATCAGCACGAAATACTAATTTCACGACCCCTCCATTATTCCTTCACACCTCCAAATTACCCAAAATGGGTAATTTCACCCCCTATGAGAACCACTGCAATAGACACTTCCCTGCAGCAGGAGTTTTGAACTGTCAATTATTAACGGCTAACATTCAACTCAAAAAATTGGAAAATTTGTTCTTTGTCACAAGATTCGAGATGAAAAATGAAAAATGAAATTCGCAATATAGAAACTGAATTTACTGGGTGTCTAATCAGAAAGAAGTAGAAAAAGAATGAATATTGAATCTTGAAATCATATTCGTTGGAAATCATTATGCGAAATCATTGCTTATTGTTAGTCCACTCATAAAATTGGTAAATATGTAAAAATGATAAATGCAATGAGACGAACGATGAAATGTCCGCAATATGGTTTTGAATAATCGTTTTAGACTTATTCGATGCGTACATAAGAGATTATATACGTGAATTTGCTCTAAAGTCAGTGACTAGTGCACAATGGAAAGATCACCTATATAAATTCTTCGAACAAAAACATGATATTCTGAACAGTATCGACTTCGATAAGTGGTTCCATGGTACCGGAATGCCACCTGAACAACCCAAGTATGTTGCTGTGGTCATTTCGAAGGATAGAAGGCGATTTGATTGCAATTTCGCATTAGTCAAGGCGGCGATTGACCATAAGAGAAACACTTATCTAAACTATCAATAAATGAGAATTCAGATTTGATACGAAGATGGTTGACGCATGTCAATCGCTAACTAATAGATGGATTCATGGAAGCACGGAAGAAGTGTCAAGTATGAATTCTGATCAATATGACAAGTTGGCTCCTTCTCAAAAAATTGAATTCCTTTCAATGCTTTGGCAGGTTCGATAACCATTATCCTCTCTACGCATTCAAACTATCCATTCATTTTTCTCATTATGACCGAAATATAAACTGTTCACCTGATACTATCAGTGTTCAGTGAGCTGTGTCAAACTCAAAAGATGACTTCAAAAGTTATGATTTTAACGTCACTGAATTAGTTTGAATTAACTCTGTCCTGAATGCACTCATCTAAAACATTCACTTTCTTATGTCATCGATAAACAATGAAAATATTCCATGGAAGTTCATCATCAGCGATTCCAAATGTATATGCACTGTGTTGCAGTCTGTATGAATTCTGTATGATTTCAGTACGATGCACCGTTGGAAGAATACAAATTAGAGAAACTGAATGAATTGTATCGTTTGAATGCGACAAGCAACTTTGAAATTCTTTATTTGTTAGTCGATTGAGTTGATGAAATTTTGAACGATTCGATAGCTGAATTTCAAATTTTGAAGCAGCATTCCACTAAACTCCATTGCTTATCAGTTCGATTCATTATTGATAGACATCAGTGAAGATCATGGACATCATTAGTGTAATGAAAAAACAGACTACAATCCAATCTAAGCAGTATGATGAGAAAAAGATTCAAGCTTTCGATTGAACGAATTTGAATGAATATGCTTATTATAAGAATCAATAAGGGATCAGAATTCAATTACAGTTGGATTCGGCTGGCTATCAAATCACATTGGGAACCAATCATTGAGGTAGCACTGAGTTTCCTCGCTGCTCAAGGACGTATGAAGTACAGCAGACCAGTTTATAAGTGAGTTCAATTGATTTATTCATTTTTATGTTGGTACTGCTTTGAATTTATTATTTACCGTTGCTTCATTCGTTGAATGTTCTTCAAAAACTCGAACATTCAAGAGGCACAATTTCTCCTTGATCAGTTCAAATTTTCCCTTTAGATCAAAGGATTTTTCAATTCTTTGCTTTATAACTCCTATCACATCCGTTCGATTTTACTCATTTCAACCTCTAATGCCATTCAGTCAAATTACCTTCCATCAGTATTATTATCTTCACTACTCCAGAGTTTTCATCAGTCCACTTGCTATTACTACATAAAATCTGGCTAATTTTTCAGAGATCTAGTGTCATGGCCAGCATCACGTGTAATGGCAAGAGATCATTTCCTGAAGAATCGAATTTCAATGCATCCGATAGCGGTTGAAATGATTGCTAAAGATTTACACCTGAGGAATCCGTCCATGTCTGTCGCATTTTGATATCGCCAATTACTATTATTGTTATCACTGTTACATTCCTACCATTTACCACTATCATTATCAACACGATGTCATAACTGTTATCATTAACACCACACCTACCGTTTATAACATCAACTTTATTATCAAATTCAATTCTACCACTCACATTGTTATTGTTGTTTTCATCTGTTTAATGAATCTTTATCAGACAACAATTCAAACACAATCAAATAAAAAAATGAAATATATGAAGCATATCAGACCTGACTAAAAATAATCCAAAATATAATCATCAAACGATTGAAAGTCCTTATTCGGCGGCATTTAACTACTGAAAATATGTCGTGATCGTAACCGAACACCACAATCATTTCAACCATCTCCCATCAATCCTAATATTTCCACAACACCAATCAAAATAATTCACAGCTTAATTGCAAACAAAACAGTTATAACATAAAATATTCATTAACTGTCCCCATCCTCGTCCCGGCTATTATCATAACATCAATTTTTTGAAACTGCTATGTATACTCACTACACTCAGTTGAATCAGTTTCCTAGCGAAATCCAACCCGTTTACAACATATTTGAACTAACTCACAGCAAAAATGCTCGAAATCAGCAGACCGCAAGGCATTATCAAAAAATTTGAATTTATAAATAAACATTGACAAAGAAACCTTGAAATACATTCATTATTGAATAATCCACAAAAGAAACCTTGAAAAAAAACGTTCGATCTGAAGATTAACTATAAGGAAAAAATAGGTTAATTACAAAAACTCATTCAAAATTGCCTATCGAAAGACATTTGATGAATGAAGACATCGATAGGCATTGGCAGCTTTTCATTCGACACGCTTGAAAATTTTAAGAAAATATTCGAGTTGAAGAGAATGCAACAACAAATCAAAAACGCTCCATAAGATGAAAAAGATGATCTATTTGACTACTAACAAACACCGGTTGTTCAATGAGATTGTTAATATGAATAGAACAATGAAAACAAATGCATTCTAATTCCTAACTCAAACATAATATTACACAACACTAATTGATAGAATCACTGAACGAAAATTTGATAAAAATTCGACAACATCCAAATCATAATTTTCATTAGAAATAAATAAATATTTACACAATTAGATTCAAAATTGAATTGAAAAGTACACTTTCGCTAAATTCATTCGGAACAATAGTGGTAAACTGTTTGATATCTGTATTCTCTATCACCAACTACGCCTTCATCATAAACGTGCAAAAGCAAAACAATTACTAAACACTGTTTCAAAGCCGGTGTCGAGTTACACTGTTCTGCAGAGCAGCTTTTGAATGCATCCAATGGAACGAAAGATCAATATTAAGCAAACAAAATCCACCCTATTGTTTCAAACTACTCTCAAAAATTTCCTTCAGAATTTACCACTCCTCTCATTCGTTACAACCAAATAAATGAATGAATAAATGATGCAAAGAAATAGAACAGTCTTCAGAATGAGATGACCAAATCAAAGTTTTGTTAAGACCAGAAGCGCGATTGGAATTTCAGTTTCCTCTAAATAACGTTGAAACGAGTGGAATCGATAGAACGATAGCTGCGTAAACCAGCACAACATTCAAAAGTGTTTGCAGTTTCATTTTTGATTCGATATTTTGCTCGGTTTGACTCAACAACACTTCCATATCGCTTCCAACGTAGACAACACTCGATGCGTCCGCGTCCAAACTTCGGTCCACAGCAATCAACCTCTTCAGTTCGTCCATCTCCTTCGACAACGACTTCTGTTGTTCATTCATCGATTGCACAATACGATCCGCCGACGCACTGTCGACCTTCGATTCCAGCTCCAACTTTTCACTTCCTTTGAAGTGCATCAACTCGCGCACATCACCAATAAACGATGCTACCTGTAATGACTGTAATCGATAATTATGACTGAAAGAAGCACTCAATCTGATCGTATTCACTGTTAAATCACAACAAAATTACCATGTAACATTGACCATAATAACATCAATTGTGCTGATAACGATGCTTAGCAATGACAAAAATAATAACAACAATAATGATGACGATAACAGTAACAATTGTAAAATGAATATCATACTTGCTCATGTTGCCTATCAACAACTGCAGCAATTTTATCAAGCATTGGTGAGAGTTGCGCTGCCGTTGGAACAAGCTCTTTGATTCGCCTCATTCGTAATTCTGCAGCTAATGTCGTTCCTATTATACCTAGCAAGGCACCGATCAGAGATGCAGATACTGACCAATATTTTGTTCGTTCGCCTCTAAATTACAATTTTCAGTTAGAAAAAAAATTGAAAACTCAATATTATCATCAGTAGAAGAAATAACAACAACAAAGATATTGCTAATTAAAGATAATGTCAACAGTAATAATAACAGTACCTAATACTAATAATAAGAGTAATAAAGAATAACAATGATTACAATAATAAAAAACCTTTCACGCTCTTTTTCGTGACTATGTCTCACTCGTGCTGAAAGAACTTGGAAAGCGTCGCGCTCTGAGGCTTCAGCTAACTCGAACTCTTCCATCAATTTACGCTCTTTCTTAATTGTTGCGTGCTCTTCCGTCAATAAATCCAAATACCTAAAATAGCAAATACCTCGCCAAACCATTAATCCTTTATGCGATGTCTTCTTTAACAATGACCCAGCAATCTCTTCTTTTCATAACACTTTACCACTAAAATTTTCCGGACGCAAATCGTACAGTAAAGATATAAATAAGTTTCATCCACTTTCATAATGATTAATAGATGCCATAACATATACAGCATAACTTTCTGATGATGATATGTCAACAACAAATGAAAAACCTGTCTTCGCCTCGAGACGTCCGGTCGAGTTCTGTATGAATATCTTTCAAACGTCCTTGCAAACTTTTAATTTCAGTTTGCTTATTTCGTCGTAACTTTTGTGCCACATGTAACGCATTTTCACACTGAATAAAACAAGTTGAGATTATAATATTTCGGAAGACACCTCCGTTTCAACGATTCATTCATGATCGAATACAAAACAATGATAATGGTGATGACCACAACAGCAACAATTATAGCACAATATGCTAACGATATAATCTCGATAAAGAATTTGTAATCAATCAATATCCTGATCAAAGGACATAAAGTTTGAAGAGTAAAGGTTTCGTATAAACATTCCACCAAACATCATTCACTTCGATGAGTTTCTCAAGCAATTCGAGATAGGATCACGATAAGTCTGAATTTACTCACTTCAAGGACTTCTTCTTGAGCTTTTCGAACAGCTGTTAATCCGATCAGATCCTCGTAATACTGAACGGCCTTCTCAATTGGTTGAGCCAATGTATAGTTTCGACGCTGCAATCGAAACAACTGCAAGACGGCACGCTGTCTACCCAATGTGAATTGGGACAGCATTTTTTTTCGCTCAAGAAGAGATAAATCTGCAACTTTAAAACATTTACAGTTTCTTATGCAAAGCGCATATTCACTGATTCGAACGATATCACAGAATAATCACGCACTTCATGTCCAATCAAACATATAATAATTAACTGATATTAATGATAATTTAGTTTAACGTAATCGTAATAACGACGATAACAAGTTGTTGATAAAAATGATAATCCAATTCCACCGAATGATAATGATGATGATAACAGTCTGGATGAGAATCTAGATTATTTCATCTTATTTAATCATAATAACCATTAAATGATTTAACGACATTTCAGCAATACAGTGTTCATCGCATTCAACTAGTCCCAATCCGCTAGCCCTCTACCTTCAAGGAAACATCGTACGCCTATCTGTTCATGACTCATACTAAAAGAGCGAAATGAAACGATCAATTTAAAATCGTTATTTCAGTTCCACCTGTTTCTGGTTTTCACCAATCTAACAGTAACCAGCAATCAGCGAAAAGCAAGACAACGATTTCATCAAGTAGAATCTAATCAAGTTCCAAGTAATGCCTTAATCATTGATAGATTCATTTACACCCTCATGCTAGCTGATGCCCACATCCGGTTCAGCATTTAACAAATACTCACGTTTCCGTTCAATTGAAGCATTTTACTCACATGGTGTAAGGCATACAAACAGTTCGCCAACTTTGAAAAGAGTAACAGCTTGCCAAGTGAGAAACTCGCATTTTTAGTTCAATGTGTTTAGAAATGTGAATTTTTTACTCATTTGACGGAATAACCTGAGCAATTCATGTATCATATCGTAGCGCAAGTCCGGAAGAATAAAACGGGATGTATCAGGTGGAGTTAACTTGGTGTGAAACCAGGAAGCCGAATATTGCATGTCCACGAGCGATTACTTGTCAGCTAATTTAACAGCAGCAAACATCATTTGCCTGGTTCCATTTAATCACAACCGAAAACGATGATTGCATGTTTGATTTCAATTCACAACTTACATTGTTCTATAGCCCGTTAGTGGGACATCAACAAAAGCTCTCTAAGAGAGCCGAAAGATGCCTCTCCTCATTCTACTGCTTGCAAAATAGCTTATGCACTCAAGTAAAATTAAGAGGGGTAATCCTGCAGTTCAGGTCAAGAAGGAAACGATGTAGTCTATAAAACACACAGAACTTGCGTCAGTCACGGCATGCATGAATACATTGTGGTACAGCTACAGTCTGCATATTAACAACATCTAATTCTTATTTCTGAATGTTGAGGGGTTTATTGGGATTGTTCTTACCTACTATAATATAATTAACTTCGTTTGTTCTGGACCCAGCGGTAAAAACCAGTATGACGGCTGTCTTTTCATGAAATTAAATGCAGTTTGTAAACTGTTGGAGAACGTGAACATGCGAATTAATTGTAAGCATCGAACTTAAGTAATTAACTGCTATCGATGGTGTTCCTACTGTGCTAGGTGGAGTGACCTGAAGTTTTAAAGGCTCATACGAAGAAGGAAGGTGAAGTGACGTCCAGTCTCAGCAATTTACCATCCCAGTTTCTATTGCTCTTGTGTGGTTGCGTTCACGAACTACCTCACTCAGTTTTTAGTTGATAGAGAGGAAGGAGAGCATGTGCATTCAGATGCGATATCTAAACACCGTCTAAGATCTCAAAATGAAGCCCGGCCCATGGCCGTCTAAGGAGAAATGGAGGATGTTCCTTTCGAAGTTACATGTTTTGTACGAAAGAAAAAACTGAGCAGAATTCAGAGACGACAGCCTATTCTTTGTCTATCACTAATTTTCAAACAATGACATACATTCAAGCTTATTCGGATTTACGCTCACATGCATTTTGTAAATGCTCTATTCATTGTTGTGTTGCTTTTCCTTTTCTATACTGTGCCAAATAACACTTTAAGAATTGTCTTTCCCAAACACTGTTTCCTTTCGAAGAGAACCTATCACCCTACTCGAGACTTACCATTTGTTTTTTTTTGGCACATCGTCGTGTTTCTCGAAAGAATTTAATTCATTACTGTTTTACTATGCTTAAGATATTTGTGACGATCCTACCATGAAATGTTCCTCAATAAATGATTACTCATTTCAGTTATACTTTGCTGTATGTGGTGTGGTAACACGTAGAAAAACATTTATACAGTCGTCGCGCCACGCATCATCAATATTTCTTAATTCTAAATTCAAAAAATCTCAAATTGTTAGTTTACGTCCAGACAAAAGCTTCAAACTTCGGCCTGATCCTAGCCAGTGACGTCGAATTGTATCTGGGTGGTTCGTGCGGAGTCCTTACGCAGTTTGCGACTCTGTCTCACTCATAGAACGTCACAACCCATTCCTAGCAATCCTTGCCTTGATTATGCCTAGCGCGACAGCATCAAAAACACGATACTGAACAATCAGAGGATGTAAACGGTGATGAACGCACGAAATAATCACATGAACAACAACATGAAATAATCACATCAACAAGAATAACAGCAACAGGACAATCAGACAAATATTCAAATAAACACGAGATTTCAGTGACCATATCCAATTAAACAATCCAAAACAGGATAAAATGAACAAATTTTGAAAGAATTTCTTGGAAACGAAACGGAATCAAGCCAGCTGAAATCATTCACTTTCAACCTAAAATTAGTTTGAGGTCAAGTCAAACTACTGTTAAGTGAAGCTTGACTCAGGTCTTCCCTCCGTCAACACAAGGCATGAAAGCAATGCCACGCACGCCACCTTGCTTCAAATTTCTCAGGTTGTCACCTGCATGCTCGGATTATAAACTATGAAAATATTTCATGATACAACCTAGTAAATGCTAACAGTTCAGAAACACCTTCGTTAGAACTTATACCCCAGCGCATTCCACGCCTGAAAAGACCTTGTGCTAGCAACAAGAGAAATGTTTAAACACCATGCACAACTCTAACAGCAGTTATCCGGCTCAATATAAGCTCTCGAAAATGATCGATTATTAACGAATACTACGGACCTAACGGACTATAAAATACCTAAACATTTGGTGGTTATTGAATATCTTCCATTCAGCAAACTGAAGAACCCACAATGCCTCGCATCCCATTTCAACGGATTTCGTAAGGTTATACTTATCAGGTACCTTACTAGCACTTATGACGGACAATAGCTGCACTGGCATGGGAAATAAGGATGTCATCGTAGATGTGTACGAATGCCATCATGACACTAGCTAATAGATAAGCTTCGGCGAGTAACCACAAACACCTGAGAGATTTCTCCTCATAACGCATTTAATAACATTGGAACTTTATTCCAGCTGTTATTAGACAGCGTCACGAGGAAAACGTTTTTCGAGTCACCACTCAGCAACTCGACTCTACAGATGAGTGGTCCAGGCGAACTTTCCAGACCTACCGCTAACTTCATAAGGCGATTCATACCCTACGTTAGTGAAACTCAATTTTTAGGGAATATTTTCTTCATTTGATATGCCAGCACAGCCATTATCAACACCTGATGATAGCTCTCCCAGAAACTAACTAATACCTTACTTTCAATACGATATCTTTAGACCATTCGAGTGGATTGTATGAGGTTATCGAGTATCTCAGTGGCACAAGTGATGAATGATAACCACACTGGCAAGGGACATAAGGAATCATCATAGAATTGTATGAATGCCATCATGACACTAGCTAATAGATAAGCTTCGGCGAGTAACCACAAACACCTGAGACTTCGAGTCACCAGTCAGCGACTCGACTCTACAGGATGAGTGGTCCAGGCGAACTTTCCAGACCTACCGCTAACTTCATAAGGCGATTCATACCCTACGTTAGTGAAACTCAATTTTTAGGGAATATTTTCTTCATTTGATATGCCAGCACAGCCATTATCAACACCTGATGATAGCTCTCCCAGAAACTAACTAATACCTTACTTTCAATACGATATCTTTAGACCATTCGAGTGGATTGTATGAGGTTATCGAGTATCTCAGTGGCACAAGTGATGAATGATAACCACACTGGCAAGGGACATAAGGAATCATCATAGAATTGTATGAATGCCATCATGACACTAGCTAATAGATAAGCTTCGGCGAGTAACCACAAACACCTGAGACTTCGAGTCACCAGTCAGCGACTCGACTCTACAGGATGAGTGGTCCAGGCGAACTTTCCAGACCTACCGCTAACTTCATAAGGCGATTCATACCCTACGTTAGTGAAACTCAATTTTTAGGGAATATTTTCTTCATTTGATATGCCAGCACAGCCATTATCAACACCTGATGATAGCTCTCCCAGAAACTAACTAATACCTTACTTTCAATACGATATCTTTAGACCATTCGAGTGGATTGTATGAGGTTATCGAGTATCTCAGTGGCACAAGTGATGAATGATAACCACACTGGCAAGGGACATAAGGAATCATCATAGAATTGTATGAATGCCATCATGACACTAGCTAATAGATAAGCTTCGGCGAGTAACCACAAACACCTGAGACTTCGAGTCACCAGTCAGCGACTCGACTCTACAGGATGAGTGGTCCAGGCGAACTTTCCAGACCTACCGCTAACTTCATAAGGCGATTCATACCCTACGTTAGTGAAACTCAATTTTTAGGGAATATTTTCTTCATTTGATATGCCAGCACAGCCATTATCAACACCTGATGATAGCTCTCCCAGAAACTAACTAATACCTTACTTTCAATACGATATCTTTAGACCATTCGAGTGGATTGTATGAGGTTATCGAGTATCTCAGTGGCACAAGTGATGAATGATAACCACACTGGCAAGGGACATAAGGAATCATCATAGAATTGTATGAATGCCATCATGACACTAGCTAATAGATAAGCTTCGGCGAGTAACCACAAACACCTGAGACTTCGAGTCACCAGTCAGCGACTCGACTCTACAGGATGAGTGGTCCAGGCGAACTTTCCAGACCTACCGCTAACTTCATAAGGCGATTCATACCCTACGTTAGTGAAACTCAATTTTTAGGGAATATTTTCTTCATTTGATATGCCAGCACAGCCATTATCAACACCTGATGATAGCTCTCCCAGAAACTAACTAATACCTTACTTTCAATACGATATCTTTAGACCATTCGAGTGGATTGTATGAGGTTATCGAGTATCTCAGTGGCACAAGTGATGAATGATAACCACACTGGCAAGGGACATAAGGAATCATCATAGAATTGTATGAATGCCATCATGACACTAGCTAATAGATAAGCTTCGGCGAGTAACCACAAACACCTGAGACTTCGAGTCACCAGTCAGCGACTCGACTCTACAGGATGAGTGGTCCAGGCGAACTTTCCAGACCTACCGCTAACTTCATAAGGCGATTCATACCCTACGTTAGTGAAACTCAATTTTTAGGGAATATTTTCTTCATTTGATATGCCAGCACAGCCATTATCAACACCTGATGATAGCTCTCCCAGAAACTAACTAATACCTTATTTTCAATACGATATCTTTAGACCATTCGAGTGGATTGTATGAGGTTATCGAGTATCTCAGTGGCACAAGTGATGAATGATAACCACACTGGCAAGGGACATAAGGAATCATCATAGAATTGTATGAATGCCATCATGACACTAGCTAATAGATAAGCTTCGGCGAGTAACCACAAACACCTGAGACTTCGAGTCACCAGTCAGCGACTCGACTCTACAGGATGAGTGGTCCAGGCGAACTTTCCAGACCTACCGCTAACTTCATAAGGCGATTCATACCCTACGTTAGTGAAACTCAATTTTTAGGGAATATTTTCTTCATTTGATATGCCAGCACAGCCATTATCAACACCTGATGATAGCTCTCCCAGAAACTAACTAATTCCTTACTTTCAATACGATATCTTTAGACCATTCGAGTGGATTGTATGAGGTTATCGAGTATCTCAGTGGCACAAGTGATGAATGATAACCACACTGGCAAGGGACATAAGGAATCATCATAGAATTGTATGAATGCCATCATGACACTAGCTAATAGATAAGCTTCGGCGAGTAACCACAAACACCTGAGACTTCGAGTCACCAGTCAGCGACTCGACTCTACAGGATGAGTGGTCCAGGCGAACTTTCCAGACCTACCGCTAACTTCATGAGGCGATTCATACCCTACGTTAGTGAAACTCAATTTTTAGGGAATATTTTCTTCATTTGATATGCCAGCACAGCCATTATCAACACCTGATGATAGCTCTCCCAGAAACTAACTAATACCTTACTTTCAATACGATATCTTTAGACCATTCGAGTGGATTGTATGAGGTTATCGAGTATCTCAGTGGCACAAGTGATGAATGATAACCACACTGGCAAGGGACATAAGGAATCATCATAGAATTGTATGAATGCCATCATGACACTAGCTAATAGATAAGCTTCGGCGAGTAACCACAAACACCTGAGACTTCGAGTCACCAGTCAGCGACTCGACTCTACAGGATGAGTGGTCCAGGCGAACTTTCCAGACCTACCGCTAACTTCATAAGGCGATTCATACCCTACGTTAGTGAAACTCAATTTTTAGGGAATATTTTCTTCATTTGATATGCCAGCACAGCCATTATCAACACCTGATGATAGCTCTCCCAGAAACTAACTAATACCTTATTTTCAATACGATATCTTTAGACCATTCGAGTGGATTGTATGAGGTTATCGAGTATCTCAGTGGCACAAGTGATGAATGATAACCACACTGGCAAGGGACATAAGGAATCATCGTAGAATTGTATGAATGCCATCATGACACTAGCTAATAGATAAGCTTCGGCGAGTAACCACAAACACCTGAGACTTCGAGTCACCAGTCAGCGACTCGACTCTACAGGATGAGTGGTCCAGGCGAACTTTCCAGACCTACCGCTAACTTCATGAGGCGATTCATACCCTACGTTAGTGAAACTCAATTTTTAGGGAATATTTTCTTCATTTGATATGCCAGCACAGCCATTATCAACACCTGATGATAGCTCTCCCAGAAACTAACTAATACCTTATTTTCAATACGATATCTTTAGACCATTCGAGTGGATTGTATGAGGTTATCGAGTATCTCAGTGGCACAAGTGATGAATGATAACCACACTGGCAAGGGACATAAGGAATCATCATAGAATTGTATGAATGCCATCATGACACTAGCTAATAGATAAGCTTCGGCGAGTAACCACAAACACCTGAGACTTCGAGTCACCAGTCAGCGACTCGACTCTACAGGATGAGTGGTCCAGGCGAACTTTCCAGACCTACCGCTAACTTCATAAGGCGATTCATACCCTACGTTAGTGAAACTCAATTTTTAGGGAATATTTTCTTCATTTGATATGCCAGCACAGCC
>JAPYMA010000932.1:0-42291 GCA_035041965.1 Anisakis pegreffii
TATCCATTACTTCATTAATCCATGACCCTTCACCTCGATTGGCCCAACTAATCCAAGAGATTTCATCCTTGTTCTCCACCGTTAGCTCAACGTCCCCTGAGGCCATCCGTGACCTGGGTAATCCCCAACACTTTGCTCCTCCTTCAACTTTTCCGTATTCGCAGCTTGATTTAAGTTCCGAATTCATACCACTCATACCAGTGTCTAAAATCGAACCGCTTACAACTACTAATCGAAGTGCTGCTGAAAAATGGGCAAAGGTTTTCTCAAGAACCGTGATTCCATGCAAATGTGGAAAGAACCATTAAGAAAATGTGGAAAGAACCATTAAGAAAATTTTTGAAAGAAAGATTTATGAAAGTTTTCGAAACAATGTTCTGATAGTAAGATTTCGTGGAAATTTTGGACCCGGAAAGAAAGATTCCATGCTATTTGAAAATCAGAAATTGTGGAACGAATCATTGAGAAAGTTTTCGAAAGAAAGTTTAGATAGTAAGATTGTATGGAAATTTTAAATCCGGTAAGAAAGATTCCAGGCAATTTTAAAATCGGAAATTCTGGAAGGAATCATTAACAGAACTTCCGAAAGAAAGATTTTTGAAAGTTTTCGAAACAAACTTTTGATAGTAAGATTTTATGGAAATTTTAGTTCCGAAAAGAAAGATTCCATGCAATTTGAAAAATTCGGGAGGAAAGATGCATGTAATTTTAATATCAGACTTAATAGATTTGTTGGGAAAGGATTCGAAGGAATGTTTTTTCAGAAATTTTTGCGTAAGTTGATATCAGATGGAAAGATGTCATGGAATTTTTTTATCAGTAATCATTGAAAGAACTATTGTTTTCGAATGTTTTCCGATGAAAATTTTTCGGGAGAATTTGTTTCCGTGTATTCTGAGTGTAACAATGTAACAGGTAACTAGGAGAATGTAAGAATGTAATATCATGGACAGATATCATGGGTTGGAAGATATCATGGATATTATGGTTAGAAACATGGATAGAATGGAAAGATATCATGGAAAGTTTCCGCATGTTTTGAATGTAACAATGTAACAAGCATACTATTGGAATGTAACGATGTTTTCATTACGTTCGAATGACTGATGATATGATGAGAAGTCTTAAAACGTTTTGTGGCTTATATGACGTCACTTCATCTGCTCTGGTCGCTTCTCGCTCTGTGGCAGATCATTAAGGTTCGATTTGTTCTAGCGTACTATTGTTTTGTTTGAATGATATTATTTTGATTTTTGATGGGCTTCTTTGATTTTTGATATTTTGATCTTAGAATACAACCATATAACCATGTAGACATATAGTCATATCGTAGTAATATATTGTTCCATTATAATTCGCTATAGAGCCATATATCCAGATATTAATCATGTAATAACCACCATAATTTGGTATTTCGTATAACCATTTATTGATATATTATTAACCATTAACCATAATGATATATTATTAACCATATTAACCACTTTATTATCAACCATATTAACCGAATTGAACGAGCAGCAATACTCACCGATTTCATCGAACTGGAATTAAGTTATGCTATGAAACAGAACCCTTTTATACATTTCGCTTTGGGCGTATTCCCGCTTCGGGAATATTTAAATTCGGTTTCGCCAAACCAAATATTTCAAAATTCCCACCAGCTGAATGTGATGATCTATTGAAGAATAATTTATCAATGCATAGAAACTAATGATGATGGTGATGATCAAAACTTATTGGTGATAATGACCGCGACAAAAAAGAATGCAGCGAGCGATCTTTTTTTCAATTTTGATAGGGAGAGCGGGATCAGTTATTCGATCAGCATCATATTCTCTTTTAAATGGATTACTTGGCATTGACCGATGAAATTTCTGTTCCGGTACTTTTTTCATCTCAGTTGCTCGCCAAGGATTATTTTTCGTTATGAAGGTTCATTTCAAGTTACAGTCTCGAAAACTAGATTATGAATTCTGCTGAGACCTTCTGTGCTTGTAGAGAATTAAATTTGGAATCAGTCGCGAATGTTGCGCTACGACGATTTCTCGTTGTTAACTTTCACAGCTACATTCATTCTGTTCGCTTTGTGCGCATTTACGAAACGTCTTCCTCTAATTGTCATCTTATAGAGTTTTCCAAGCTCTACAAATTGTGCCTAGTCTCATAGCATAAACATTGTTCCTTCACCCTGAAATTTGGTACTACATAAATGTGTCTTTCATTTTTGCCCAACATTTTCTACTTTGGGACCGGTCAATTTTTTTATAATGGACGTATCTCAGAATATGATAGTTCATATGATAGAGAATTTTATTCTATACAAAATGGTCACAATTTCTTTAATCAGTCCGTAGTGAATCACACCTCAGAACGGTCCTTTTCTGATATACCATCGGTATAGATAAATGTTATAACGTCGTTCAAGTTTATCATCTGCTCTACTCACTGTTCTCTGTTTGTCTCACTTCCGCGGGATACTTCTTTCAATGTCGTTGTAGTCTCTCACTTGCTCTAATGGTTGTTCCCTGTTTATCTCTCCTCGCGCGACGCGGTCGTGACTCCGCCCTCCTTCCGCCGACACTCGCATATGGCGAAGTGCGTACGCACCATCCGTGGCTATGCAAACTCAATGTTCGGAGGGTTTCCAACTTTTTTCGCGTCGTTTCAATTTAAATATTGTTGTTGTGATTGTTATTATGTTTCAGTTGCATTGTGGTTGTTATTATTTTATTGCTGCTAATTTTTTAAAAAATTCCTGTCATCATTAATATAGGCACTACAGATGTAAGATTCATGATATTAAATTTTAGTAAATACTGATATATAAAGGACTGAAGTGCAGATGTAGGGTTCATGATGGAGAGTAAAAGCGTGACTATTTTCATTCTCTCTTCTTACGCTTCAGCATTTCGTAACACATGTATATTCCATTTTTTGTACAGTTCATTTACTCTGTTTTATCATGCCCATGTCAATGTTCTTAAATTAAACCTGTGAAATAAATTCGTCCTTTTAATGTCGTTCGAAAATTAGCGATGCGTTCGTGTTAGTTTTTGTATACAACTTGAACGAGAACAGAGTTTGTTGATGAGATCGTTGTGAATTGTTTCATTACGTTAACAAGATATCGTTGAATCACATAGTTACAGCAGTAGTTTTCTCGCAAGGATCAACAACAATGGTACGAGTTATCATAAAAGGTGGTGTTTGGCGTAACACCGAAGATGAAATCCTCAAAGCGGCGATAATGAAATATGGCAAAAATCAGTGGAGTCGAATAGCGTCTCTGTTGCACCGCAAGTCAGCGAAACAATGCAAAGCACGATGGTATGAATGGTTAGATCCAGGAATCAAGAAGACCGAATGGTCACATGAAGAAGATGAAAAATTATTGCATCTTGCGAAGCTGATGCCAACTCAATGGCGAACAATTGCGCCGATTGTTGGTCGTACAGCAGCTCAGTGCCTTGAACGATATGAACAATTACTTGATGAGGTTTAATTTATTGCTTTCCTTTTCATTTTCGGTATCTTTCGTTTCGATTGCATATTTTTAATATCAGGCATCACTCTCATGAATCTGAGTCCGCTTTCTTGGATCTGTATGCAGTTTCACTTATCTGTGCTTTATTTTTTCACGTCTAGGCACAGAGAAAATCTGAGTTGGCAGATCAAAATGAAGAAATAAACGAAGCACGTAAACTAAAACCGGGCGAGATTGATCCAACGCCCGAAACGAAACCAGCTAGACCAGATCCAATTGATATGGATGAAGATGAGTTGGAAATGCTATCCGAAGCTCGTGCAAGACTGGCTAATACTCAAGGCAAGAAGGTATTTTGAGAAGTTTTTCATTTAATATATGTGTTGTACAGTGATGAGAAAAAAAAAGTTTGAGATTAAATGTCATAATTTGGTTCTATTACTGAACAAGAAAATAAGGTCAAGAAGAGAGGAGTTATATGGTCGATAATTTTTAGGCAAAGCGTAAAGCACGTGAAAAACAACTGTCCGAGGCACGGCGTCTAGCATCGTTGCAGAAGCGTCGAGAATTGCGCGCCGCCGGCATAGCATGGGGTTCTCATAAGTTTCACAAACGGAACGCTACTCATATCGATTATAGTGCTGAAGTTTGTTTGTTGGATGACATTTATTTCAATTTCATTTCTGATTTGTTATCATTTATTCACCCTTTTCACTGGACTTGTTTTTTGAATTGAAACAAATGGATTTAGATACCGTTTGAAAAGCCAATCCCGGCTGGTTTCTACGATCCATCAGAAGACAAGTATGAGAAGGACACAGGTTTCAAGAAGCAAACGAGGGCTGAAATTGAAGGGCCCCGGAGAGATGATATTGAAAATGAGGAACGAAAAAAGGATCGTGAGAAACTAAAGAAAAGAAAGTTCGTTTTGCCTTTAATTTCTTCAGTTTATTCCTATGAATCACGAAAATTTCACTCTTAGCGTGTGTACAGCAACTAATAGAATTGCTGATTATTTTCAGAACCGATGAAAATCCCGAATCAATTTTTGCGCAGAAGGTCGAGAAGAAACGTTCAAAACTAATTTTGCCCACTCCACAAATCTCTGACAGTGAAATGGAACAAATAGTGAAAATTGGACATGGCAATGATACAGTACGCGAACTCAGTGACAGTAATCCGACGAGCACCCTTCTACACGATTATCAGCTCTCCACGAAAGACACGTCTCATCTCGACCAAAGAACACCAACCGTTCATGTTGACGTTCTCCAAAAGGAAGCTGAGAATCTATTGGCGTTACACAACGTACCAACACCACTGAAAGGCGGTGTCAATACACCGTTACACGATCTCAACTTACAGAGTGCGCTACCGCAAACTCGGCTTGTTGCCACACCAAACACACTCCTGTCCACGGTTGCAGCAACACCGAAAAGTGCTTTTGAGAGCACTACGCCTAGCACAACCGTTGAACCTGGAACGCCTGCAACTCCGTTTAGAGATCAGCTGAATATAAACACGGCGCAGAGTGGTTATGAAACTCGTAATAATTTACGAAAAGCATTGAGCGAATTACCACAACCCAAAAATGATTACGAAATCGTTGTTCCGGATGAGCAGCAAGAGAAATGTGAACCATTGACGGATGAACAGGGCGACGAGGAATGGGTTGAGGATGCTAGTGAAGTCAATGCCGAGCGATTACGTCAGAAAGAAGTGGAGAAGATACAGCAATTGGCCAAAGAAACACAAGTTGTACAGAGAAATCTGCCAAGACCGTCGCAAATCAATGAACAAAGTTTTAAAGCAGCAGCGAATCGAAATGATCTTACACGAGTCAGTTTTTGATTTTTCTGTTACAGTAAATCTTTTCATATTATCTCGTAGTACTTGTCATTTATTATTATTATGGAATAGTTCTTGGCTGTTGCTTATTCATTTCCTCTTCATCATCGTCACTTTTACGAAAATGTTAATGTTATAAGATTACTTATTTGTATAAGTTGTTATTTACTTATTGTTATATTAAATGGAAGGATTTTTCTAGGCTGATGATCTTATCAAAATGGAGATGTTGAGTTTATTGAAGCATGATGTTGATGGTGAGCCAATCGAAGCAGTCGATCAGGACGATTTGAAAATAGCCAAAAAACTCATTGAAGCTGAATTAAAGCCGGTTGATATTTTGACTTGTCTTTTCATGATCCGAGAACGATATTTTAAAGTTGTCAATGAATAACAGTAGTAATATGGTGTTTTGTTGTTCCAGGAAGAGAGAAGTGAATTGAATTCAAATATGTGGAACGTAATTGAACAGTGCTCATCGGAGTTGATACTCACGCAGGGTAATAAATTCACTCGTCTTGGTGTACTTTCCAAAAGGGATCAAGTTGAAGCACTATCAGCAAAATTCCAGGTATATAGTTCTTGTCAACTGCAACTCCTTTTATTTCATTGGATTTGTATTTGTTGCTTCTCTTTTCATTGGATTTGTTTAGTTATATCGTGATTGGATGAACGGAAGGGCGAAGAAGACTGCAAAATTGGAGAAGAGACTAAAAGTAAAGCTAGCTGGTTATCAGGTATATTCATTTTTTGTTGTGTTATTTCAATGATAGATTTGTTATGTTCGTCGAATGGAATTAAATGGAATGTGTTTGTAATACGAAGGTAATTACAGAGCATTGAGATGCATTTGCGTAAGCGAATCGATGAAATACGCACTGAATTGGAGGCATGCGAACGAGAAATGAGAACGTTCCAGAAACTTGCCGAACACGAAGAATTAGCAGCGAACAAACGATTAGATAAACTTAATCAAGAAGTTATTGCTCAGGTTCGTTCGACTGATTTGAATTGTTGTGGTTTTGGAAGAAGAGACTGTAGTTACATTTAAAAATAAAATGAAACGTAAATTGCAGGAGAAACGAGAGAAGGATTTGCAAACCCGTTATGGAGAGCTTGTTCGCGATAAGGTTGACATAAGTGAGAAGTTGGTGCGTAAGGATGCGACAGTTAGTGCTCAACCTGTACCATACCAATAAATGTTTCTGTCCCATGCAGATGTTGTGAATAATCCTATCTGATTTCATTAATTCTATTTTCATTTGTTTTTTGTACGAATCCAGAATATTTTGTTGGCATGATAAGCATCCGAATATGTCACACATTATTAAAAGTTCGTTGTTTCTGTTGGGTGTGAGAATGAATGAATCATTATTATTAGTGTTATTGGATGAAGTTGTGTGAAATGTTTTCCGAAGTTTCCTCTTCGTTTTAATCATATTATATTTCTGTTTGAATGTTGCAGTATATGATACTGTTAGCTTTTTGTTTTCTTCCAACGATGTTCATATGCTGTTATCATATGTTATTCAAGTGGTTTTCACAGGGCGGAAAGTTACCGTCTCCCATTCTGGAAGGGAATTCGAGAAGATTTGAGTAGGTTGTCGATTGATGTTGAAAGATAGTTGCTCGGTAATATTTTCGGAATGTTCATTTGATTACAAGGTATTGATTCCTTTGGTATAGTCAAGCAATTATTGGCGGTAAGCTGCTTGTTCGGAATATCACTAAAGGTTAAATTAATAGTTCAAAAAAAAAAGCTCTAATCGAAATGGACGTTGTTGTTGCGCTGACACAGTTTTGTCACGCCCATGCGCACTGCACACTTGGAGCGATTACAAGAACTCGGTGCAGTGTATCACGGGATGCGAATTTTTTGATAATTACACATAATTATTGAATATAGTAGGAATTATTGGGAAAGTTAAAATTACTAGAAAAAGTTCTTAGTAACACTGAAAATTAATTGATCCTTTTCCAATGCTACTTGATGTTATAATAAAATCAAACTGAAGTCTGTTTTCTTTTTCGATATGTTCCAAACGCCAGCGCGAGAAATATATGCAAAAACACTTCCAAAAAGCGCTCATTTACAAAAGCTTTCGTAGAGTAACTGTAGAAGTGCTCACGAAAAATGAGAGAGTGTCATTAGAACGAGTGGAAAATGTCGATACATTGCCAATATAAATGCTATGGTTACGCGAGCTAAATCGACACTTGTGAGGCTAAGAAGGTGTCGACACTTGTTTTTCGAAGCATGATCTGTTAATTGCTACAAAAAAAATTCCGTTCCTATTTCAATCATTTTATCGATAATTTTCCAGATAAGGGATTTTTGTTCGGCGTTTCTCCATAAACCATCTCAACCGTACTGTGTTCTCGACACTTTCACGTTATAATAAGTCTAAGACCCCATTGTCATCAGTTGAATCAGCATTTTGCATGCTTGCGTTCGGATTCGTTAGCAGTTTAAAGAACCAAACTATAGGTTTATTCTATCAAAACTTTGCATGGGGATTGAAACAAACTGAGACGTGACTTTGAGTTTTTTCTGTTTCTTTTTTTTTTGAGGGTTTTCTTTCTCGCACTTCTAACCTTACAGATTACCTGTTATGTATTACAGTTTCAGTTGAGCCACTTTCTGTCAATATTTTTCCAGTTTATGAATTCAACGTTTCTCCACGTGACACTTCAGCAGTTTCCAGGGAACCCCTAAGTAATGTTTGCAAAATCCCGACGATGTTTCAGTTCTGGGATCAAGTAACTCTTGAAATATAGGAATGAATTATGTTCAATACATTCTTTTTAAACAATGCGTTCATATTTAATAAGAAGAGAATTTATGCCACAAATCATACGAATAATAGCATTTCAAAATCTGGAAGTAAAGCATCGATACTGCAAGAGAACTGCAATTTAGATATACCATCAACAACTGAATTCTCTATAGCTATATCTCAACTGTTTGTGTTAATAAGTTTAATGGAATAATGTTCAGTTGCTTATCTAACATGGAAAGAACCCGAACACATTTATCGATAAATTTTCTTTTCAAATTCTCAAATGTTTTAAACTGAATGAAATTGTATCACACGGATAACAGAATTCGTATACTAGAAATTTTAAAGTATTTGAAGTAGAATCGTTCACAAAAGGAATGCTCATCAACATTGTAACAAAAAGTAGAATGAAGACTGACATACCAACAGAAGATTCACGCTTCATGATCAAAGTTAAAGATATAGTAACTGAGATATATATCAGTAAAAGAAGATAGGCAGGACATATCGAAAGAATGAACGATAACCGTTGGACCAGTCGAATAACACAGTGGATTCCAAGAGGAGTGAGAAGGCCCCTAGGCAGGCCACGTACGATATAGAACGAAACATTCGTCAGACTGTTCGGTCAACGTTGAAGGAGGTCTGCACAGCATAGAGAGACATGGAAATCGGTTGATCTGCGCCCTCATAGAGAGCGAAGACAGGTCGCAAGGTAATACCAACAAAAGATTTGAAAAATCCAATTTCGTTGAATTTGAAATAAGCTTTGAAAAACATTAGAGCGTTGATTGTTGAGTTACACATCCCTTTTCGCAACAGTGTTAAAATTCAAATCATGAACGGAGCAAAGCTTGACGATCATTTCAATAAGTGGATCAGTAGTTGGTGCAGGATTAGGTTGGAGGTATTTGATAGTCGGTAGGTCTCTTCTGGCCTTCGGAAGATTTTCGTCGCAGGATGTCGTATTCTGATTCGACTTTAGATGCACAAGTAGTCCTTTCATGGACAATTATTTTGCTTTTTTAATTTCATCGCACAATTTCATTGTCTTTTTTAAATTGAAAGTACACCCAGCAGCAAAAATGATTGCCTTTTGAATATATCGAGAGGAAGTTGCACTGTTGAAAGACCTTTCAAGAATAAATGCAAAGTGATAGACCATAATAAGTGGAAGGTAAAGCAATGAAGCGAGAGTGATGACATTATGAATTTCATACTCACTGTTTTGTGAAAAACGAAAGTCGAGGTGGCGCTACTATATAATGACTCATCCTTTCATTACCGCTTTGGTGGTAGACGACCAATATTACTCTATATGAATGAGTTGGGAATAACCAGTGCGTGATTTCAGAAGAGTATATTACCAAAATTATATCAAATGTCATGTTTTATCAAATTCCAAAATCCTCGGATTATTCAGAACCTGATCCTCGGGATCCCATGCGAACCCTCCCCTTCTATTTCAGTGATTCTCTCTCATTCAAGTATCTTTACTATCAAGGATATTCGTTATGAACCAAGTGTCATTATGCAGTAAAAATCCCCTTTTTTGAGCTGTATCAAAACTGTCCAATGGGCGAGAAAAGATTCACAAATACATAGTTGAGTTTGTTGTTTTGGTCTCAATCAAAGATCGCTGTCGAAAGAAATACATGAGAAAGCAGTAGTGTTCATTTGGGATCTGTCAGTAGTTGATGTCTGCTCAGCGATTTTCCGTTTACTGCATTTTTGGATTTTTGTTATTTCAAAAGATATTCTCTCATTCAAGCATTCATTGTCATTATTTTTCGAAAAATTCCTACCCATGTCGCACCCTTTCAGAGTGCGAGATATGATTCCAAGAGGTGTGAGATAACATTTCATTTTTTTACAAATTAAAGTAGGTGTCACGAAGACTTTGAGTTTGTCCCGGTTGTGATGTTGCTGAGAGGTAGAAACAAAAACGATTATAATATCTTTCATTGAAATAAAGTAAATTACCACACTTACAACGCAGTGTATTACGAGCAATATTAACAAAAATGGGGATGTACGTCGCAACAAATCGAATTACCGAAGCTGTAATATGAATGATATTCGAAAACTGCTTCTGCGAAGAAAAGAAGTTTGTCGTTGGCAACCTTTCATTTGCGATCTGAACAAACCCGTCGTATCTGGCACTAAGTCCTGTGTGAATCTTTGCGCACTTCGTGAGGAATTTCTGTTTGGCGTGTGTCGCCGTAGGCGCCGCCTTCGTGTTCGTCGTTTGATTCATTTTCAAGAAGCGAGTCGTTCCGAATTGGTTTTAAGATCGATAGAGTCAATCGATCGATTTCATTGATTTTGCAGTTTCAGTTCGACTACATCAACGTTCTATAACAGCAATGACGCGTAAGTTTGTTTAAAAACTTAGTTTTTTGAAGTATTTTCATCGGTTTTTATTTAATTTAGCATTTGTGTATTGGTAAATTCACAATTTGTATACATTGCGTAACTTTTCATGAGGTGTCATAACATCAAATAAAGAGGTATTAAAGTTTATCTTGTAAATATCTAATGTATGGGCTAGTGCAAACCTGGATTTGTTGTGGCTGAGAGGTGATTTGAATAGATAATTATTGCTTGTATTTCATAAGTTTTTATAACAGAAGGCTTAGATGTTCTGATAGAAGGACAACTGCTTGAATCGGTTACAATTACTGTAAAGTGGAATGAATAAGCGTAGTTAATCTTTTAGGTGGCAATCAACGTGAGTTGGCCCGTGAAAAGAACTTGAAAAAACAACAGCATTTGAAAAAAGGGTCTAAAGATGCACAAGTATGTGTGAGTTTATTTTTCCATCTTTTTTCGTTCCATTGATATCTCCGATCCCGGAGATGTGTTTGTTGATCATGCTTACATGTTTTTAATCACTGCAGATGGTTCCACTCTTGATGATGGCTAATGAAAGAACGATTGATTTTAACTTTAAGTCAATGTAAAATCAATCGTTACTTCATTCATTATGCTTCTGCTAAACTGATATCTACGTACGCAGCATATATTGGAGAGGCGGGGTTGAGAACATATAAAATCAATTATTGATTTGGTTTTTTTCCGAATTCACAGTCAGTTTCTCTTTGAATTGCATGTTTTGTCTAAAGAAACAATTTTTTACCGATCGAAAATCTGTCTCATTTATTCCTTCCTCTCATTCGTCATCTTTCGCGTTTTTAACAGCGATGGATCCTTTTTCAAAATGATGATAGTCATAGCACGTTTTTGAGAGAAGAATAATTTAACTATATGTTCATGATTGGAAGCAAATACGAGCCATCATTGTGATATCGATTGGTGCGTTGGATTTGAACAAATGTTCTCTTTTTAACTTGCGTTATAATTACCCCTAGTGTAATGTATCATATCAGTACTTGAATTGTTTTTGTGAATAATTCTCGAAAACAGTTCAGTACGATGCGACGTCAAACTGTAATCAAACGGAAGACCCTCTACCCTGATTAGTCCTTCTCAGAGCGAACAACATGCAGTTGTCTTGAGTGTTTACAAGATTTACTAATTTTCCAGTCAGTGGATTGCAGGAACACAAGCTGGATAATCGAATGGAAAGGGATGCCGATATTATGCGGAAAAAGCAAGAAGCTGCTGCTGCGAAGAAGGCTGCTCAGAATGCAGCCAATGCGAGTGCATCGAAAAAGGTGCAAAGTTATGATCCACTTAAGTGACGCCAAATGACATCAAGTGACATCAACCATATTCTTATATCGTCTCGAAACCCGTTACCGTCCATATTCTAATCCCAATCAAACAATTGTGATAATATTATTATCTTTTTATCCCACTCAGTAATGCCTTTCAAACGGCTATACATATTAAACGTATTCCGGTCATTTATTCTTATCATCATTATCGTGTCCGCTTGTAACATAATATTTCATATTTTTTCTTGAAGTGTCTTCCGTTTGATGTCTTTTGAAAGTGTTTTTTTCGTGAATAAATCTGCTGCTCGGACTCTTACATTTAACAGAATATAATCGGATTCGCATTGCAACCTCAGCGAATTTATTTTGCAGTTGACACTTCATTTTTATACGAATATTTTTCTTTTCACCTTAGTATCTTTGGAGAATGTTTGGTAAGGAAGTTCATCTCAAGTGACAACAGTGGTAAACATATGTGATTCATAGCATTGAAATATGATTTCGAAAAATGTGTTTTCGTTAAGTTGTGATGCGGTGAGGTAAGATTTTGTCATTAAATAGTATGTTCTCAATTTTGTGGGGATGTGTCGAGCCAAATGTGTGTTTTCATCCCAATGATGAGAACGGTAAGCGTAATAACAGCTCATCTCAAAACATAAATATGATCATAATGCCGAAATGTTTAGTTTTCGATGCTAAGTAGAAACGTTAACAATCTTATCAGCAACTTATAGAGCAGATACAATGCTATCAGATGTAAATAATTTGTAAAGTGATCCGTAATACGTCAGTCACATGACCAAATATGCGAAGTGATCTAGAGTTCGTACATCGAAAATACACTAACCAAATGCCATTCTCACTGTGCCCTCTATCGTGTCTTCATAGTTGTTTAAATAATCTTACCATTAATGCCTCCTCAACACAAACGTGTATGTCTCGCCGGTCACATAGCCTTACTTTTACTTCCCGAGATCAATTTTTATTTGCAATGTTAAATTGTCAAATCAACTGAATACTCAGGCTTGTGGATATAAGCATTCACACATCACGTACCTAGGTCGAACGTTTTGTTCGAACGAGCGATCTTTCACACATTCGACACGAAATCGTTTCGTGAAGATAGATTATGTAAGCAGTGCATCATTACGCAATCGTAAGTTGTATGTATTGTACGAATCCCACGGATATGACGTTGAAATAAATTCAATGTATGTTCTGTGGAACGTCCAAGTATGGATATTGCGTCAAATATGCCCCGTTTCTTATTGTGTCCGTATTCATAAGGTTACGCCTATGTAATTTTTCAAAATGTTTTTATGTTTTTAACTGTGAAATTTTATGTTTTTAACTATGAAAATAAGAGTAATTTCCTTAGAATGGCTGCAGAATTGAATAGGTGTTGAAGTGTCGCACATTTGAACGCGTTTCGATATTGAACATTTTTGAGTCACGTAATGTCCAAAAGATTTAGGCAGCAAACGTGTGCATTCATCTAAAGAAAAAATGCATAATGAATGCAAACGTCACCCGCAAATACCTTTTGTCACCAGACAGACTTATTGTCACGTAACTGCGCATATGCCGCAACTCGGCCGTCCGAGTTTTTCGAAACTGTACAAAGCGGTTCGCAGTATAAATATTTTCACGGAGTGCAGGTTGAGGCCTACTACAGAATTAGGCTGAGACTCAAGTTGACAACTTCCCACGAATTCAAAGTGCGGTTTATTCTTTGCTGCGAGCTTCTTCGAACAGCCTTATACAGCTTGGCCGTGTGAGTTAGACTTGTACGACAAAGTGTTAGCAGGCGCCCATAATCGGGATCATCGTAGCTGTGAGGGTACATGTTTTGAATTTTTGCTGAAGAACCTCATGTGAAACTTGAGCTTCTGATCTGATATAAATTCAGTTCTCGGCATTGAATAAGCTTGATTTATTTGCTCAGCTGATTATTTTGTACATTTCGCACACAAGCCTCTTTAAGATTACTCCAGCTATCACTATTGTCGTAGTTAATTGCTCATGTCACCGGTGTTTGGCCCGCGATTTTGCAAATATTATCTCGCTATCTCATTTTCGGTCGACTCCGACCTCGTTTTCCAATTCTAGCCTACCAATCTGTGCACCTCTTCGTCCAGTTGTTATTGTCCACTATCGCTGTTTTTCTTGCCTAGTTACTTTTCCCTTCTCTTATACATTTCACAGGGTAAGCGTTAATGAAGGCATAAATTTGATCACAAATCCAAGCCAGATGTCGAGGTATTATTCCATAACGACGCTGAAGGACTTTTATATACTAATAAATCAGAAAGTGAAATCATCTGTGGAATTGTCAGTACGGATTTGCCGGGCCGTGGCAGAGATTTGCCGTTCCGGTCTAAGCAAGCCTTCCCGTGTTAGGCCAACTGCCATCAAGCCGGGCTAAAGTTTACTCGGCTAGACGCTTCCACGTTGCAATTACTTGTGTTCCTGCTTTGGCTCGAGCCAATAAGTCCTGCCCAAGCCTAGCAAGTGTTGATCCGGCCAGACGATTCCTGGCTCGACTGAGGAATTCTTGGCTGAGGTCCGAAAATTCCACGCTCCCGACAAATCGTTATCGTTCCCGTATGTCATTGTGTGAGGCGCTTCGAATTTTAATTATTCAGTGAATCAGATACCGTCTGCATCAACTCGTTTTTAGTCACAATCTGACATTGGTCACATGGTCATGACAGACGAAAAGAGTGATATCTGTAACGCATCTGCAAGTGCTGCAGCTCACGATAATGAAAACGTTATGGAAAAGCCCCAGTTGGAAAAAGAACCTACATCTGTGCCTGAAAAAGATGCAGTAAACGG
Source organism: Anisakis pegreffii (assembly GCA_035041965.1). Lineage (NCBI taxonomy): Eukaryota > Metazoa > Nematoda > Chromadorea > Rhabditida > Anisakidae > Anisakis > Anisakis pegreffii. Next base: position 14,634 of record JAPYMA010000932.1, read on the forward strand.
AGCTGAAGCAAAAGTTTCACCAGAACTTGCGAAGAAAATTGTTGAACAAGTTGAGGTAATGTTTTTACTGCCTAATGATAATTCTAGAATATCACTTCACATGGATTCCCTAATTGAATCGTCGATTATCTCCAATGTATTCTTGTGTAATGTCAGTGAAAGAAAAAGTCAAACCACAGTTAGTAAATTAATTGATGTGGGGAATTTCGTTCACAGTTACGTTCGTTATGTAGATTTATTCATAATAGTTTTATCAGATAACAGCACAATTGGTGCCAATTTAAAAAGAGAAGTTTTGAAAAACCGATACGGACCTGAAGATGTTTCTCTTGTATACGAGTCGTCTTAACGGTGAATTAATTTTTAGCCGATTTAGTAGAACATTTCTGCGTTTATAATTTTCGTTTTATTTGTTTACTTCCAGTTCTACTTTGGTGATATCAATCTTCCGCGTGATCGTTTCTTGCAAGATGAAATCAAAAAAGATGAAGGATGTAAGTCTTGAAGTGATCTCATTCGCCTTTATCTCAACTCTTTATCGATCCGGGAACCAAATTTTATGAATTCAAGCCTTCATGATACCAGATAACCTCGACGTTAAAGTTACTCCATAATAGTGAATAATTTTTCGAACCAAGTAGGTATCTGTTCGTAATTTTTTGTCATCTCAGGGGTCGCTCTAACTACGATGACCAAATTCAATCGGTTAGCGCAGCTGACAACCGATGTGAGTGTGATCGCTGAGGCATTACAAAACTCGCAGCTGCTCGAAGTTAATGAAGATAAGACACGAGTCAGACGTGATCCTGAAATTGCATTACCCGAAAACTCGCTTGAGTATTGGCAAGGAATTAAGCATCGCACCGTTTACGTCGTATGAGTTTTGACATCTATTCAGAATTGCATTAAATGATCTTATTTATTCGTTCAGAATAGTGCGCCTGTTGTGATTAGTGTCATGAAAGTTACAGTTGACGACAGTTTGTCTCGAAACTAATATACCTGTGGGATATATTATTCATTGGTTATTTGATCGCCTTAATTAATTCCCTGGGATAATACTCGTGCTTTAGAGCATTCGATAAATTAAAATACTTATGTAATGGTGATTGCAGAAAGGTTTCAAGTTGGATAGTACACTGGATGATATCCAGAAGTTCGTAAAGCAGTTCGGTGATGTTGATAACGTGTTGATGCGTCGGGATAAGAGTACTGAACGAAGCTTCAAGGGATCTGCATTTATCACTTATAAGACACGTGAAATGTGCGAGAATTTTGTGAACAATGATGTGAAAAAATTTGAAGGTTCTGATCTCATCAAAATGATGCAGTTGGTTTATAATTTATTTGATAGAATTTCTTTTTTTTTTGTTTTCCTTGAACAGTTTGAATTATACAAGTGATGTGCAGAGTTTGTTGATGTAGTGAGACAAATGCTTGATGTGTTCATTCTGTTTTCAAGTAGTTGGAATCATCCAGATAGAGCCAGTTGCAGTTGTAATTTCATCAAGTTGTGCTGAATAGATGCGTTCATTGCAAGTTATTATTTGTTTAGATGAGAAAACGATTATTGAACGAATATAAGTCATGCAATGAATCAAAATCATGCTTTCAGAGATGACTACTGGGCAATGAAACAACAGCAAATGAAAAATCGAAAAGCGGCCGATCGTAACGCAAAACTTGCCAAGAAGGTTTTGTGTTTGCATTCAGTATCTATACTGGATTGTTTTGCGATGCAAATAGAAGCGGGTTATTACATTACAGTGGCTTTGTTCAGGTAGCTGAGAGTGACGAGAAAGAAACGAGTAGCGTAACAGCACATTTTATGAAAGGAATGATTCTATCGGTCGAAGGATTACCCACTGAAGATGTCGATGTAAACAAAATCAAGACGTTCTTCCGAAAGTTTGGTGATGTCGCATACGTTGTATTCAGTAGCGGTAACGATAAGGTTATTCATTGATTATTGATTCACTTAAACTATCGGAATGGAATATACAAAAGCCTTGATATTAATTCAGTTCAGGTTGTTCTCGAGATGACAGTCTTTCATGTCATTATCGAGTTGGATGTCGATAAGTGGAACTCTGTGATTGTTCCGATGTCCTCAGATGAAAGGCTGAATTGCATTTGTCGAGTTAGAGGCAGTTGATTTCAGGCACAGATCCGATTCAGTGGTGAAGAGAATTGCGCAAAAAAAGCTTGGGATCAAGCAGTGAGTGAGGCCGGTGAAGAGGGTAAGGTTATGATGGATGGAAAAGAATTGAAGGGTGCGGTTCTAGAGGGTGAGGAAGAAGAGAAATACTGGAACGACTTCAATCAGAATCGAGCCAATAAACAATCACGTATGGATCAGAATCGACGAGGACGAGGTCGATCACGCAATCGCGGTCGAGGTGGTCATCACTCATTCGGAGGTGATCGGGGTGGTGGTACAGTTGTGCCCAACAAGAAGGTGAATATTATGTTTTCGTTGCTTTTTCCTTTCAACTTTCAGTTATGAGTTCATACTCCGAGTGAAATTGAAAAGTGTTTTATGCCATCCTGCAGTCAGTCCATCGCACTTTTCAGTTGTGTTTTTCATCACTGACGTCTTCCCTGTTAGCGTGCATTATGGAAGCGAACATTTTTGTATGCTGCTTTGATAGGTTTAATATTTTGTGGTTATTCAGAGGGAAGGCGATCAGAAAGAAGAAGGTGATGCATCCGAAGCAAAAAAACCGAAGAAGACTGTTTTTGCTGATGAAGACTGACAATGCTTTGCTTCAAGGCGACACATTTAAAGATTGTTGTTGTTGTTGTTGTTGTTGTTAATGCTTTTTCCAATTGAAAAATTGCGTTGTTGTTATGGTCAGACCTAGTTTTGCTTACAACATGTTCACACTGCATTCAAACTGTTACTTAATCATTCCGTCGAGTTATCGTGTCATGTTTAACTGGAAGTGTTCGTTTACCATTAGTCTCCTTTTATTTTCGAATTAAGTGGCTTTTAAATTAATTTCATATCCTATGTCACAAGTGTAGTTTAATTTCTTAGATTGAAGCGATATTGAATTAATCATCTTAAAAATTTGAACATGAATGGATGCGGCGGATCTGTTCAAATAACTTTTACTTTCTGGGATTTGGTGGACGATTTAATAATGCTATTGGGTATGACTTGTTGTATCCGATGTTATTGTTTGTTTGGAGTACGAAAATGTTGAAGCGTGTTATTAGATTTGAATTAAAGATATTAAGTACTTTGTTTGGGTTATATTTCAAATTCTTGGGATTTAGATTTTTATGTTTTGAGAATGGGATTTTATGTTTTTGACTTGGTTACAGAAGGTAATGGACCGGTTTCCGTCATGGACACTTTCTGTGTTTTCTGGAAACTTTCGAATTCTGAAATGTTTATTCTAAAACTTATACGAATATTCTGAATCTACTTTCGATTACATTTGGGGTTCTTTTTTTACTGAATCATGATATCTTCCCAATGAAATATCTTGTTCGAAGTAACATATATCGAGGTCAGACTGTATTTATTTTATGAGTGTTCGTTGATTTTGTTGTTTGAGTTTATCATACAGTCTAATAAATAATCTTTCGTTCTCTTCGAATAGATGTGCACACTTTTATTATTTTTAACAGATTTTTATCAGTTGTTTTCACATTATTATTAGTTGTTGTCCCCTTCAATCATCCTTTTTTCACCGGTTCAATTGCCAAAATATCACCCAACAGTTCTAACATAAATTATTGAGGTTTGCAACAGAATTCGTTTAGTTGGCTTGTTGAAGTATAATTTCAGAAAGGTTTTTAGGGCTGAATAATGTGTGTGGTCCTGTGTGCTCGCAGTTTTTCCGTCCAATTACTTAAAAGACAGCGAGTCACCGCTCATTTTTGTAGTAAATAACATTTAGCAGTAAAAAAGATTTTTTATTCTTCAGTAGGTGACGCGAATCAAAACGTGAGTGCTCTATCTCGATTGATTTCGCAAACGCAAAACAAAATTGCGCCATTGACTGTTTCTAGTGACTCACGATCTTTACAGTTACAGTTGAGCTTAATCGTCCAAATTATTGATCACTTTCAAACGTCTGGATTTAAACATAACTATTCTATTAGAAAAAGCAAACAAGTAACGAACATTGCTGCAAATATTTGCTGATACAAAAGCGGCAATCAACAGTATATTTTCAAGCGTGAAATGCGTATTTTCAGTGGTATTTACAACACAAAATGAATTTGTCGGCTAGAGGACGTTCGGTAATGCGATTCGGTTAGAGGACGTTCGGTAATGGAGCCTAAGTTTTTTTCACGTTATCAAGGTTTTTTTTTTCATTTATGTAGGGGTTTAGCTGAAAGGCATTAGACAACACCATTGAAGGATCGGATACATTATCTGCAAAGAATGGAACAGCGTGAAAATTCCTTCCACGCTACGATTCAGTCCGTGTTCCAATATAAACTTCAGATTACCTCAGCCTAAGCCCTAGTCTCAGCCTCAACTTATGCCTAAGCACTGAGCGATCGCGCGCGAACAGAGTGCACGCATCGTTGGCTTGCATTATTCTTTTTCATTTGGGAGTGTCAAATAATATTACTTCTTAGATTAACTTATGGCAAAACTCAAGTTATGACGGTTCTTATGTTAGGTTAAAATTTGCATTTTCCTAATGTTCAGGCAATAGTTATCCCTAATACTGCATATGATCGGTTAGAATTACAATAAATGAAATGATTATTACTTTATTTACATTATTCGTCACGGAATTTGCTGATAATCGAGTCTGCATTATGCACGTTCCAAACAGTACGAAGATTTTTGATTCATTAAAACAGGTCGTGGGTGCTTTGTAATCGAACAAAGAGTATGTGAACGAATACTTGAAAGCGATCGTTGAACGCAACGCGGACAAACAGACGTTTAAACTGTCGAGAGAATCAAAAGCCACAGTGACGAATCAAAACCTCGAATGGGTATTATGTAAATATGTACATAATTCAACTTTACTCATATAAGTACAACGCCGATTTTTGGTAACATTATCAAAGGCACAAAATCTATGTGAATGCCTTCAAAAGTTTCTTGGACCACGAAACACTACGAAGGCTGACGAATAAGTGAAGGCGTTCAAATTTCGATAGTGAAAGTAATCTTACGTGAAAAGAAAAGAATGAGAACGGATCATGCAATAGTTGAAAGCGGATCCACCCTTTGTAATTGTCATAAGATGCATTCCGCAGATGCAAACATCCAAAAACACAGCAAGGTGACAGTGCTAGGTTATGAGCTTTTAAATTTCTTGAGAATGATTTTAGCCATCAGCAAACTGTAAAATCGCCATCCAGGCAACAATATTCAGTGCCTTTTGAACTGAATATGACTTCATCTATCACGGAAGCATTTGCTGGGTACAGCTATCACCAGGTGCAAATCCGTTACTTTTTGTGATCAGTCTACGCGAATCACTCGGGAACGACTTTAGCTTTATGAGGAAGGAAAATCGCATAATTGAGGCCGACCCTACTAATCCCCTAGAAAGCATTCCATTTTCAGAAATTCGACAGTTTACTCGATTCAAGATTTGCCGACAAGGTCATCATATTTAGCATTATGATGTTTTACAAATTCCCAATAATAGCTTATCCGAAATTCTCGATTTTAAAGCCACGTACCTTTTCATAACCAATTTCATATTTTGGGAAATGCCCATGCTAAGTGTGTGAAGAGATAGATTGGAATTTTGTCTAAAATTCTAATAAAGCATAGGTGAATTTTCACAGGTTTTTATAAGTCGTTGAGAGGTAATTCAACATTGGATAGTTATTGATCTATTCTTCACAAATGATGCCTAATATTGGAATTTGTCATCGATTTTCATGATGACAACATAAGTATCAAATGCTTCCGCTTTTCGCAAAGCAGCTTATGACCCAATCATAACTTAAGTTGATTGTTTGCGAATTATCAGATTTTACTGTAGAAAGCGTTTGTTGAGTGGAGAGTGATAACCTGATAGTCGGCATCAAAAGTAGCGAACAAAGATCCCTTCAATAGAGCACGGTCTGAAGCAATCTCATTTACTTGTGACATTTGTCTAGTCTCTGATTAATATAAAAATGAAACGTATGAAGAAACATGCACAAAAGGTGATCGTTGATGAGCTAGTTCAGAATCAGTATCCGACAGCGATGGTACGATGAACTGCACATCAAGTTCCGAGTCTGAAAAGTTCTCACTATTGTTATACTATCCACTTTGATATTGCATTACAGATGAATCTGATGTAAGTGCATAGTGGGAAGTCGCAAAATTTCATCTTTTTGGCACATTAGAATTATTGACACGGAGTGCAGCTCAAATGATCAAATTTCACTCGACGTCTGATTGTACGTTATAAGCAGTCCATCTCACGTCAGTGTCATAGCTTATGCAAGAAGAAGTTGCAAAGTTGTTTGATCATATATGCAAGAAAACACGCAATTATAAAGCGAAGGTGATCTTCTCAAGACAGTCGCATTACTCGCTATTGTTATACTGTATTTATAATCCACTTTGATACTGCATTACAGATGAATCTAATGCGATGAATGTATGTGATTTCTGAACAAATCACTTTTCAAAAGAATAATCTGTTAACAAACAAGCGAGCAACAATAAAGAATGAACTGTCGACACACTATGAGTTCTGCTAAATATTTTATGAATGCTGATAACACTTACTTCTTAAACCACGATTGTATTTAAGCGTGCATATCAGTGATTTCCAATCAATTCCATATCATATTCTCTACACCGAACGCTATGACAGTCGTCATGGTTGTAACCGTTTTACTGTGTTCGTTCACGCTGTTGCCAAATAAGGTTGTCGGTCAGTGTGAATGGACTGGATGGGGCACATGTCATCCGTCGATATTGTTGGGATTATTGGATCCCGTATCAGCTCTCCAATATGAAGCGATCATGATGGATGTCAACCTCGGAGAGGCTGAACGTAAAACTTTGGTCATGCAGTGGGCACAAAATCAAGATCCATTGGTTTGGGTATGCATAGTCTGATCGTTTCGTCAATTTAACTGAACATTTATTCGTTGATATCTTTATCATTCACTGCTGCCTTCATCACGTTGCTTTCATTTGAACAGTTGTTATTTCCGGAACATTGTTTATCATCAAATTTCTCTTCTCTTCTGAAAAAGAGAAGCTGCTTCTTTAATCACTACATGAAATTTATGTGAAACTGTGTTCTGCAATACAGATGTTCAAAAAATATAAATTCGTTTATCAATTTAAAGGAAACGTTGAAAACATACTGGCAACAAAGGGGTGATGTTAAAACGGCTGTTCAGAAAGTGAGGCAGCGAATCATGGCACATTTATCTACAGAAGCACAAGAATTAACCAATAAGTTACTAGCAATCGCTTTGGACAACAGTTTAACGAAACGACAGCAGAGTGCACAGGTAATACGAATGCAACTATTATATCGTCTTTGTATTTGTAATCATATTTTGACCATCAATGATGCTAGTGCACCGTTTCGAGCAAAACTTTCCTCGTTGAGCAGGAATTGGACCATCTAACTAATAGCTTTTAGATGTACTTGCACACACTTCAAGTGCTCACGTTTTGTCATGACCTATACAGGATCTGTAAAAATGATCACATGATAGTAGTACAGCAACTAAGCAGTATCCAATTAAGATACACACATTGCCGGATTACTCATTGCTGCTGTTTCAAATTGATCAAATGTTGCATTTGGTCAATATTTATGTATGCATTTTTCGTTGATCATACATTTTCATTATACGAAATTACAGATATCTACGCTGATGAACAGTGCATCAGCTCAAGTGAGGGATGAAATATTATATTTGGAGGAGCAGGTTGCTTTGTTTGGTGCCATGAACGACCCATATGCTACTGGTAATGTACCAAGTCAAGAAAACGATGATGTGATTGTTGGTGTATCGTTAACAGCCGAAGAAGAAACAGAGATTGCATTGGACGCCAATAAGATAGCAAATCTTATCGGAATAACCAATAGCGATTCAGCGGTTTCTGGAGCAGATGATACGGCGGCACAACAAACATCCGATCAAATGGAAGTTTCAGCTTCCGATTCATCTCTTGATGCACTTACAGATGGTAACATTGATACGAGCGCGGATATCGTTGCTGTATCTACTGATAATGCAGCTGCTGATAATGTTTCGTCTAGTGTTGCCACTTCCACGAAAAACACTGGTATAGCATTGGTAGCACCTGCAGATAGCGCAGCTGATTTAGCCACGGTTGCGGATCAGATAGGCAATTCAGTGGTAGAAGGAACAACTAGTGCAGTTGATTCAAGAGCAATTCCAGATAATGGATCTGATTCAGTTGGGACTGTTGACTCAAGTACGGTTGTGGACAGCGGAGATGGTGATATAAAAGATACTGGTAGCGCAACTGATGATTTACCTTTCGACGCAGCAGACAATGCAAATTCAGTGACTGACAGTGCAGCAGCAACTGCAGCTGCGAACATCATTAAAAGAGGCATTCAGGATATGAAGTCTTATCTTGGTAGCAGTGACAACGTTGCTGAAGAAAATTTTAAAAAAAGTCGTGTTATCGATTACAAAGCCTTGGGGCATGTATAGACTATTTGATTCATTGAAAACCTAATTTGCTAGTAATTTCCGTTTATCTGAAGTGAATGCTCAATAAAACAATCTCAAACACCGAGGATGACCACTTTCGAAATGTTTGTTCTGGAACAATATTGCATTGGATAGCAATTTGTTTGTTTTGTTTCATGCATTTATTGATATAATGTGCTTGTTATGAGAATGCTTCTTTAATTGTGAGTATCGTAAACATTTATGTGAACAATGCCACTATGGTTTTCTGTGTTTCCAGTTGGTCAGAGACCATTTTTGTACACTTGCAACTCAATGATGAAAGTGAGCCTCATTTCTTGGTAGGCTACACTGGAAGTGATAACATACTTCATTTATTGCAGAACTCATATGCATCTTGTTTAGATAATATTCAGTGACCCTCAAGTAAAATTTTGAGAATGTTCAAAACAAATTGGCATCGATTGATTTTCGGTTTTTGCTTGCTCAGAGAGTGTTCATCAAATAAAATTCGGCATCGCATTTACTGAACAAATGTTGATAAATTGCAATGGACTGATACATTCGTATAACAAGGGTGCGTTGTAAATTGTAAAACTCTTCTTTGTTCTCACTTTGATCGTATTCGTAGAAAAAGTTCCAAGAAAAAGCGAGGCGAAAACGCAGAAAGGCGCGTTTTTCAACCGAATTTCACTTGTGTATAATAAACACTACATTGAAATTTCACGATAGGCATTTCAGTGTGATTGATATTCATTTATTCATAATATTAACTAACGCCTTTTTCAATGGTTACGATCGAAATAAACAATAGAGCATGGAATATGAATGAGCGATGTTGAAACGATTGATTAATCGAATGCAATAGATAAGATTTATCAGATATACTTATACACACACATCGATTACTAATTGCATCAATGAAATTCAGCTCTGTTCTTCAAACCATTCCATCATTCGTAAACATTCCCTCTCATCAAATGCAACGTTGATAAACTCTGCCTTCTTCCTGCAAAAGTTTCGCAATTGGTTACTTAAATTTTGATAATCTAAACATACATATTCATCAATTTGTTTGTATCGAGAAAGTATTTGTTCGCATAAGTGAGAAAACTCTATGCAACATCGATACTAGCTAGCGTCAAGTACATCGTAGTATTTAGCAGGTTCGACGGGTTCAATAATCGATAACGAGGATCAGTGGGTGAATAATGAAGTTTCGTATGATGATGGTGGTGGATGAAAGTCAGCTAGCTCATTGACAGCTCGAAATTGGTTTGGTTGTTTTTTAAGTTGGAGAAGAATGGTGAGCAAACACGAAACAACCAAAACAGCAACAACAAGGGCAGCAGCATCAGCAAAAGCCTCGCTAGCGAGATGGAATCGATGAATGAATGCAATAAGATTGTGTTTGTGTGTTACTTGCACTCGTTTGTTTCTCATTTGCTTCGTTGCACATCATTACCATTACACTCCAACAAATCATTCTTTGTCCTATTCTTATCCTTCCAGCCAGCACTAGCAGTATGAGCACTTAAGAGCGAACGAATAAACGACTGAAGCAATTGGTTTTAAGATAAAGAGGAAGCAGCACAACTGGAATGTTCATTATAATACATATGATGAATAGTATTATGCTAGTGTAAGTAGTATTTGGTCGTTCGCTTGCATCGTACTGCTGATGGTGATACGACGACGACGACACACGAAAGACAGCAACTCAAGGAAGGCAATAAATGAATCGAATAGAATCACTAGTCGTGAAAAGAGGAAATTAGGTGATGGTGCACACCGCCTCACATTATTCAGAAGCGGCGATTACTTTCCATTTTCTTTTCATTGCATTTTATTTCATCGTTCCATTGCATCACATAACATCACTAACATCAGCATCTATTCAACAATCCCTCCTAATTCGTTCGTTAATTTTGCTTACGGTACAACGAACACGCAAAATACCTACTTATCAAACAACAACCAGTTATTAACATTGCTAACTACTTCCATTTGAACTCTGCATTTCAATAAAAGCGATCATTATTTATCTGCATAAGTCAAACGGACAATACAACGGCTGTGCTTCATGCTCAATTTGTGACGTGTAACAACACCGCCAATCGCGCTTTTCTTGCTAATTTGCATATTTCGTGTGTGAAGTGAAGTACTTATTGTATTTTCTATTTCGATCGAGTATTCATTACACCCTGATGAAGTAATCAGATCCATTGCCTTTTCTTACTACTACTGTCACTATTGCTCGTGCTGGTGCTAGTCTCTTTTATTTGATAAACTCTCGATACCGTCGCGTATCAGTTCAATAAAAGAAATATTGTTGACTAGGTGCTTACTTCTTATATATATATATATATATATATATATATATATATATATATATATATATATTTATATATATATATATATATATATATATATATATATATATATATATAATAATTAATGCGACTGCACCAGGACAAATAATTAGAGTTTATGCAGCATCCGAATAGGAGTATAACGTTTATTTGGAAGTAAGCCAGTGCAGAACGACGAGAATTCATCGATGTCATATTTTATCCATTATCATATATGATTGCATAGCAATTTGCATCTGGCATGCCAATTTCAATATAATGCCCCACCATATCCATGCCATCGTAACGAACACCGACTGCGTTATGGCCAGACCACTGCTGATCAAAATTAATCTCAAGAGGAAAACAAAAAAGCACGAACTTCGACTGAAATAACGATTGACAATGAATTTGACGTGTGTAAAAGTGGCACGATTCAGTAGTTCGTTCGATCGATGCAACAAATTTACCTAATATTGAGCGAATCGCTTTGAAGAATTTACCGTCTAACATCAAGTGACATGTCAACGAGACCGCTACCAAAATAATTTCATGAAACTTTTAAAGCTGAACATTTTCTCCCAAAAATCGTACTTATCCAATTTTTTCATCATTGGTATAATTAGTTAGACAAAGAATGACAGGCTACCGCTTTGAACAAAACTTTTGTTGACAAATAGACGTGTTGCAGATTTTTCGTTTACAAAACAATTTTGGATAATTTTTGAACTTCTTAGCTGACTATAGGGTAGAGAGGGGTTTTGAAATAGCCAAAGCAAAATGATCGTTTTTAGAGATAAACGCAAATGTACCAAGTAAGAAATTAGACTGATTGAATATGGATTGATTCATCGCTAGTTGCACTGATGAATTTAGATCAGATGGAATCAATTTCAGTCATCTATTTACAGACGGCAAATTAGTTGGAAGTGCTGAAAAGTTTATCGTATAGAAGTTAAGTTAACTGAGTTTTAGCAATAAGTCAATAAAATGATTGAATGAGTAGTCTATACCCTTGCAACAGAGCAAGAACGCAATTTAAGTTGAACATAATCAGACAAGAAATAAGCAATTTCCCATATGCTTCATTCATTATTCATCAAGCTAAACTGCTGGCAATCTCAATCCATTCATCCATTCTTTAAGCTATTCTCTTGTCTTGTTGTGAGCCCCGTTTACGCCTCGTCATTCAGCCCCGTGATGTATGTCTGCTTGTGTGCTTCCGCCCCGCCGCTTGGCAGCATCCAAATCCACTTGGATGCGTCCGCCCGCATCTCTTCTGCCATCCACTTGTTTCGTTTCATAAGCCACCACCACCACTTTCTTTATCTATCCCTTCAAAGGAAAATCACTGCATCTTGAAGTCACCGCGTTCAACTGAAACAATCGTTCAAACTTCTCATCTAGAATTTCAACAACGTCCATGAGACTGACGAGAGTTGTCCACTATTGGTGAGTACTTTAAATTAGTCAATGTTAATAGCTTCTCCTTTTTCAATATGGTTACCTTTTATGAATAAACAGTTTGAAGAAATGCTGCACTTTATCAGTAGCAAACTGTTCAAGTATCATTCAAAAAGAAACAAAAAACCAGATTCCAAGCTCTGAAATGAAAGACATGTCTTTGAAGAATGCAACACGAAACAATCACAGTTGAGCGTTGCAAAATCTGTGATGTAATATAGTGATGCTCATAGACGTTTTTATCAGTAATTTATTCTCAGAATGTCACCCAGGTTTATGTTCAGTGTTTAAGCATCATTGATCTGCAGACAAATGTGCCCAATGGAAATGTAAGAATTGCAAATATTTAGTTTGTTCATACGATGACCATTTTTTATCGTATGCTAAAAATGTTCCATGAACAAATGCTGTCCTCTGAACGATTCTTTGAAGCACAGTGCAATTAATGAACTACTGAATGCTTGTGTTATACGAATATACGAGATCCATCCCAATCAAACCATATAAAATTGCATCGTAATTATTGCTGAAAGAAGAGTATCGATGCGTAATGCTATTGTCACTCACTAATCGAATTCACAATGTGTTCTTTCATTAGTTCCGTTCCCTATTTGTCGACCGAATGTGGTTTCCATCATAAAATGCATCCCTTCATCTAGCTCATTATTTCGATCGTTATTGAATATTTTCAGATCGTATATTCGTTGTTTATCAATCATATGTAATGCAAAGCATTCACTCTATGCACATTTTCACAAGTGGAATCTTTATGAAAGTTGTTCATATCTTCAGATGATACGTAATCTTTCGGGCAATCACCAAATATAGCATAGCACTTTCTTTTTGGCTTCTTATCCTATGCAATATTCATCTCCCCACCTTTGTAGTCTCCAGTTCATTGTTACGCGTACTGTTCCGATTAGGTACGACAACTTTTGAAATATACCCATCAACGAGGACTGAGAAACAAGCAGAAAATATTCTTGATTTTTGGATACTTTTTAAGATTTATTCAGCGGTTGATCAGATTGTAAGAAATTCAAGTTTCTAATGGAATCGATTAGCAACACGAGTGAGATCCTCTATCACTGAACACCAAAAAGAAGGTCTTAGTAAAAAAGGTCATGTAACCAAGATACTACGTAATCATATGCTTCGATAAAATCAGACGTTTTTTGCTTTCTATAAAAGTTTTTGTCCTCTTCTCTGAAACAAATGAATGTGATAACTGGAGTGTTCTATTACCATTTATATTAATGCTATATCCTATAACATAGTCATTTGAAAAGTTCCAGATATATGCATGGTAAGTTATACGATTGGTGGATTTTTAAAATGGGGAACAAATTTAACGATTTGTGTTCTTAATTGTAGAAGTTGTTTGCCCATCCCTATTGTTGAATCAAGAAAAGGGTGAGTCTAATGCAGTTGTTTCAAAAACTAAGCGCTTAACTCAGCATCAAACAATTACTGAAAATAAACTGTGTAAATGAGAATCAAAATTCAGAAATGTTAAGTGATCTTCGAATGTTAGTGAAATCGAAGTAGAGTGAGTTTTAGTGGCATGGAAATTCGAGTAGCTATGAGACGCGCAGCGTTGAAAAAGTTCACCTGTTCTTGGATGTTCGATACTGAGTCAACAATTGACGCATGAAGCAAACAGTTGATTCCCAAGGAACCGTTCTGTGCTTAGGCGCATTGCAACTGTTCGCTTGTATCGATGGAATTAATCCGCGGAATTCGTGTAACTTTTAGTGGATTTATGTCTGAAACTGCTACTGTAACACTTCCGTTTTATTTATACGTTCATACAAATCATTCTTTGTCGCCTCTGTGTTATCATCAAATGTTACAAAAACCATTTCCTTGATGCCTTGCCATTCTCAATTGACGACATTCCACAACTCAAGAAACCATTCGTCTTTTTCAATAGTACTACGAAAATGTATTTAGCGATATCACAGACATCGCAGCTATTTTCCCAATCTGTTCAATTAATTACTGTGGAGAGAAACCTATCGCTGCTTTCGTTATTAAGACCAACTATAGAAGTGGTATTTGATAAGATCTCTGAGTTTATTATTCGCAATCGACCGCACTGCATTTGTTCAGTTATTAATTCTCGTGGTAACAGCATTATGCATTTATTTAGGTATTACGGCATGATATCTGCATTTGGTTTTTTGAAGATGAGAATATTTCGAAACTCCATAGTGAGGATGCAGAGAACATTGTTTTTTTTTGGATGTGGAAGGAATGGTGATGAATTTCGCGATTGCCTTGAATTGTTGCTCAAAAAAGCATGATAAATTTGTCGGAATCTGATATATTGGCCAGCAAAAAACAAATGTAGTTGAGAGATAATAGGTGTTTGTGTGTCCTCGTATGCCTGTGTGTGTGTCTGTGTGCGCGCCTGTATGTATATCTGTGTGTGCGTGGATGTGCGTACATGTGACAAAGAATCACTTATGTGATTTCAAATAATGATATTTATTGGTTAAAGTTAAACGAGCATTGACAATACCAGTAAGTATTAAGATGAATGTGATGAGGCCAGCAGCAGCCCGCACTCGACTATCGGATGAGTTGAAGTGAAATGAAGCGAAATGCATCATTACTTGCTTCAAGCAGCAGCACATGGCTTCTTCAAGTGATGTCTATTCCATGCAAATTGCCTCTTCGTTCTTCACTCGAAACAATCTGTGGAATGAGAATGAACAAACCAACGTTCGACAATCTTCTTCAGTCATTTCGATTGATGATGTTTATTTAACAAACACTGACCACTTTTCACTTTTTCTGCATTTTTAAACAACTTGAATTAATTTGTCGCATCTTTAAAAATCCCACCACTTTTCTCCTGAACTACACTAAAAATAAATATCTTGTCATAATTTCTAAAGATACTCTCTGTAAAACTTCATTCCAACACATTTTGAAACGTTAAGCTTTTAGAGAGGAATTTCTTCGATCATAAACATACTTCTCGGTCATTAGATGAATCAATATTCATCACTTAGAAGCCATGAAACTTTGCTGAACATGAAATTCATTATATCTTTTTTTTCACGCTAAACATTGCGAAAGAGTGTATGATTTGGTCTAAAGATTTGCCATTGATGGGAGTACTTGAGATTGGCATGTTTTTTCATGATAATCACAACTGTGCAGTTATGTACTCTCCAAAAAACCTTCATTTTTGCCGGCTGTTGGTTACATTTCAGTGACTTTAAATAGCGAATTGAGGAGTACTCGTTGCAAAGCTCGTTGTTCTCTTTTGAATTGCTTAGCAATGTGCTCTGATTTACTGTAAGGTTTAGAGCCGATCACTGGTTTTAAAAAGTGCCAACTGAAATGTGGTCTTCACTGTATCATCACATCGAGGAGCGTAGTCTTTTAATTGGTATGTTTATTCTTCTTTTCAGTTTTCTTTCTTACTAACCACTGCTGTTCTCAGAACTGTTCAAAATGTAATGTGAAATGAATTTGTCTTTTTTAACGCTATTCATTGGAAATACATTGTTAATCATTATAACGGCCTGAAATCACTGACGTTTATTTATTCATTTATTCATTTGCTTACTTTTAAAATTGTTTCAGTCTAAATCTTCGAGTTTAAAACGCCCAATCCAAGCCGATTTTGTTTTTTCGTCATTAGTTTTGCACATTTGCACCTTATCATTTCCATTTATTTAATGTGCTAGCCAAATTACCAGCCATTCCTCTTGATGAGAGCCTGATTAAATTTTTATACGTCATTCCGAACCATTCGGCCAAAGTTCCCATTCTCAAAAATTTGGCCAATCATGATAATTTGTTGGCTGTGAAATTTTCGTCTCATTTGCGATACTTAAATCTTCAAATGCTGACGATCATAGCAATATCACGACGAACAGAATGTAGAAATGATATCGAGAATGAATTTTTTAAAATAATTCCTTTCTCGAGTGATGTAATTCGGAGTGGCGAAAGCCAGATGGTTTCAGATTTGTTGAGGTGATGATGACGCGAGGATGAGAACAAGATTGAATTCCACAAATTCCAATCCATGCTGTCTCTCTCTGCGTTTCATCACCAATTCAGTGCTGTTTCAGAGAGCAAAACTCTCGTGGGCATATACCTACAATACTGCTTGCTGCTGCCTTTTTCCTTCTTGCAGCTCATTGTTTAAAACGTACGTTGAAGGCAGCTGGGCACGACACCTTAACTTCGAACATTTGCTTCTTCTTCTTCTTCTTATCTATCCAGTTCATTTCATTTCTCATTTATTATTCTGTTGTATTCACTCGATCATGATTAGAGTCTATAATAATTTTTTATTGACTGATGATGCGATTGTTGCTAATAATTCATCATTCATTGAATCGTCAATTTACTATGTCAGCATGATTCCTCGCAGCGTTTCAGTGCCAATTCAGATTATAGTTTTATTCAATGAAGAATTTTACTTGATAAGAACGCAAAGAAGAGCACAGCAGTAAGATACTGTTTCAGTAGTCAGCTAAGTGAAC
Source organism: Anisakis pegreffii (assembly GCA_035041965.1). Taxonomy (NCBI): domain Eukaryota; kingdom Metazoa; phylum Nematoda; class Chromadorea; order Rhabditida; family Anisakidae; genus Anisakis; species Anisakis pegreffii. The sequence continues at coordinate 31,582 of JAPYMA010000932.1, forward strand.
AAGTTCGTTTAACAGTCCATCATGCATCTACTCTGTCAGTTCGAATGGATTGTGCTTGTTAAGCGTGTCTCATCAAGATAAGTGAAACGAAGTATTGACTGCTTTTAGATGTACCAAATCAATGTTGTGTTCACTTTATAAGACTCAATCCGCATAATGGATTATTGCTAAAATCACACCAACGCTGCTCGATTCAGTAATTGTTATTGCCATTGCTGATAGACAGTATGACGAAGGTGGCGATGAGACGGAACGAGAAGAAGAAGAACAACATATCACATATAACAGATAATTTCAGTGGCGCTCCAATAATGATTACTTGTTCGGAGCACTCACAATAGCAAAATAAACACTATATTTTGCATCGTTTCGAATAGCTTCTAACCTCATCACCACCAACAAAACTAATATCAGCAGCAGGCTAACACCATCGAACAAGTGGGCAGCTGCTTTAGACATTCAGAAGGTAGCCATGCGCCATAGTTCATTGAGCGACGCCCAACCCAAAATTTCCGAATCTTCATCTCATTCTAATTATACAATCACCGAATTAGTTTCTTCCTTTCTTAAACGTCTTCCTTTTTTCTTGTATTGCGCGTTCGAAAGCTTCACAAACGTACTACATAAAAGGACGAACAACTAGGTCGTGCATCCAGCAGCCGCACCACTCATAGATATATTCATCATTCGTTGCGTCGTTTCTTCTTCATCTCATTTTCTTGTTGTTCTGCTCTATTGCCTGCTGGTTGGCTGCTTGCTGGTTGTTTCGGAAGAAGGAGGATGAGCTTAGCTTTATGTTTTTATGGCACACGCAACAATGCTCCTCCACTTTTTACTTATGCAGCATCAATCGGTATTGCACTGCTCTCGCTGCATCGTAATGCTGCCTCCTGCCTGTCGGCAAATCGCTTTTTCCGGCCTCATCGTCGTGCTCATATGCGAACGACATAGCCCCGAAATCCACCGCTCTGATGGTATATTTTCCTGTCTCATCTCTCATTTCCCATTCATACGCGTCATTATTCTAACCTTTTTTTTCTATTTTATGACCATGTTGGTTGCTTTGTTTTGATTCGTTTCGACATTTATTGTCACATCCCAACATCAACCCTGTCTTTTGAATATTCGTAAAAAGTTACCACTCGTTATTCTCCGGCGGTTGGGGGTTGATCAAACGCCTCAATTTGTGAGTTATAATCATCGATATCAATGTGCGTAGCATGTGATCTTCGAAAATAGTGCCATTTTCCAAAACGTTTGCGTTATGCATCAGCAAGATTATCGTTATCAAGCGGTTAATTAGATGCAACCACGTCATAATCCCATTGAACTGCCTAAGCACTCCGTTGACGTAGCTGGTTGCAGCCGAGCCAAATTGTGTTTCGTGTATCAATTGGTCCCCTTCAACCAGCTACGAAAATCGTGATCGTTACTGAATTATTCATATTCTCTTATTTTTTCCCGTACTTATATATTGTTTTTGTAATCCTCTCACGAACGTGTTCTACGCTTTCATCATAATTATTTCAGTAATTTGCATAATTAAACTTTCTTATTCGATTGCGAATGATTGTTCAACATCGCATGCTTACGTACACCGTATTGCAGTTGTGTACAGTTGGAAAGAAACAACGGTTTAATGCAGATTGCTAGAATTCTATGTGCTTTAATCAAAGAAGTCGTCTTTAAAGTAGCACAGGGCATCGCACACAACCATTTGTTCATTTCCATCAAGAAACTTTTTTGCTCAAAGTCATTTCAAATGGATCATATGAGTAATTGGCCAAATCGTTTAAGTGATAAGATCAATGCTGATATGTGATAACTGACTGTTCCAGAAAGAGTTGGTAATGTGCCTGCGAATGCGATGATCTGATCTCATTATTCAACCTATATGGACTTGCTTCATGCTCAGCAGATATTTTTAAAGCGTTCTTGATGTCTCTACTTTACTTTTGAAGTGTTGATTAGGATATGGTCTAGAATGAACTGCACCGGAACGAACCACACTGATTTCACAAAGTAATTCACGAAATGTGATAAGAAACAAGTTATTTTATTCATTTCATTCACTTTGCTATTGCGCATTCACTAATCCGCGAAGTTATGAGGACGATGATTGCTGCAGCAACAAGGAAAGGTGCAGAAGACAATTCAGAAGAAATAAACCTGTTAAAAGTTTTATTAGAAGGTAAGGTGTCAGTTGTATTGTGATAGCCTTACTTCATTGTGAACACAATCCAGGATTTTTGAAATACGAGGGTGTTATTTAATGAGCTTCGCAAAATTGTTCCTTTTGGTGGTGAAATATGAAAAACTGAAGACCTATGAAATAGTATGGTGAGCTGTTGGATAGCTGCTTATAATGAATGTATGAATAACACATGAACGGAAAACTATAAAAATATTCTTTGGTTAAACCTAATTTCAATAATGTACCAATTTGAATTAACGCTATCTTCTTCCTCTTCACTGAGAATAGAAGAATTTCTCATAACGCTCACGAACAATTTCGTTCATTCAACATCGCATTCACTTTGTGAAGGGTGCGTGGATGGTTTAATGCAACGTAGATTCATTCTCAAGCAGCAGTTTGCTAAGCTCTTCTCTATTCCCCGAAGATGCCATTAAGTCAAATCGACGAAACCGTGGGGATTGCCAAGACGTGCACCTAACTGAATTCAGCTTAATTTCTATGCTTGCGAATAGCTTAAAAACACTATCAGTGAGTTCATTTGTGTGGCGACAAGCTAGTTATTCGTTCATATTGGCTGCTAGGACTTGTCGAATTACTTTCTCCAATGTTCAATCATCGAATTAGACCACTGGGAATACTTTAGCAACAATGCATTTGAAATGGATCACTAAAAATGCACCATCTATTGAAGCTGTACGCACCTATTCGATACGCATCACAATTTCTTGTGAAACCGCTCAACAATATAACCGTCAAATATGTTTTTTTCACGTGTTTGTCGTCGAATGAAATTGGTTAAGGGTAAGATTATCTTGTATATCGGTAGCATTTTTTGATTAACCGCAGACTGTCAATAATTTCATTAAATAGTGCATTGACTTTATATTTTGGAGCGTTATTTCGGCCGCATCTGAAACTTTCGGTTGTTATCAAAGTAAAACAGAAAGCAAAGTTTTCATCTGCTAGCGAAAAAAATAGTTGATATTAGAGAATTATCATCACAGCATTCGAAAGTGAGGTCGGGACAGAAATAATTCAGAACGGAGCAACATGAATGTGTCTAAATAAATGATTTGTATTATCCTTCGTAAAAATTCCAAATTGACAGAAAAAAAAATTCCAAATTTCAACAGTAATTCATTCATCAGCCTTTGTTTCAGTTCCAATTCGAATTAGAAAAGCATTCGATTATCTCTTCATTGAGATGGAATCCCATTCGTCCTGTCATCGTCAAATTGAGCTTGAATAATACTTGAAATGAAAAGAGTAGCTTTCAGCATGCTTAAACAACACAAATGCTCTTATGCGAAGCAGATCAACAAAAAGTTTATCTTATGCTACCACTCTCAGATGAACAGTTATGAAAAGAAGAGAACTATGAATGAGCGAAAAAAAATCGGAATTAAAATAGCAAGACGAATGCCACAAATGATTTCACTTCGGAGGCTGATTTAAGAGGGTGAAATGAAGCAACGAATAATCGAAACATTGAAATGCAATCCAACGCAATAAGGACTACTAGAAAAAGTTACTTCATGATTAAATTATTTTGACGATCTCCATTTGAAATTTGCCAGTAATCGACTCCTCATAGTAATCAAATAATGCTGGTGCATATCAGCATGTTTTGCAAAACCTTGCAAATATTCATCTAGGGCAGTGATTCTCAACTTCCACCCCCCCCCCCCCACACCCTCTTGATAATTTTACGTCCTTGCAGCCCTCACAACATCCACTCTGAATCTTTCATCCACCGCAGTGAGTGTCCGTAGTGTAGATATGTGTACACCTTTAGAGTATGTGCTAGCCTTTTCAAAAATACATGAGTTAAAGCCATTCCTCGTCTACTTTACACCCACGTATGCGTTGAATCCCGTCCTCACCTACTTTAATGTGTAAAAAATGAAATGTTATCTCGAATCCTCAAAGAGTGCGCGCACTCCTGGTTGAGAAACCCTGATCTAAGGTAAGAAACCGCTTCTAAGCAGTGCCATTTGTTCAGGTTCAGTATTTAAAATTAGACCGATGGTTCCTCACTGAAATCAGAGGAACGTTCATTTCCCACCTTTTGTGTAAGTATTGGTTTATTGAAGGAGAGAGAGAGAAACGTTGGTCCCATCTACAGTTAAAGAGAACTGTGAGATGCAAGAGCTTGGGAATCATTGATCATCATGAATGACACTCATATTATCGTCGATTTTATATATTTGGTAGAAATTACTTTCATCATAAGCTCGTCTTTTAATTTGATGTACACTGCATCTGAATGAACTTGTTCCAGTGGAACTAATATTGTTTGAAATTCTGAAACGTACAAATTCAAGATTACCTTGTTAATAGAATCTTTCAGTTTTTTTTCACTTCTTCAAATATGCTTTGGTAAATACGCCTTCGTGGCCATCGTTTAGATGAATGTTTCTAACGTTTGGAAGCCCCGTTACCTTTCCGATGGTCTGGCAGACTCGCTCTCCCCCTACCCTGTCCCTCACTACAAGAATTTATTATTTCGGTTCAGAATTTCATCGGCGGCGTGAGAAAAACTGATTTTCTGCAATGAAACAAATCTTTTAAAACTTTACTTATCAAAGGAAATTTATCATTAAGTTCATTTACACCCTCAGTTGCCCCTTGACAATCCACCCCCCTCCCCCTTGAGAAACACTGACTTAGATAACATCCCATCCTGAAGTTGGAATGATGCTTTCGCTTTCATCACTGAACTAATTAACTCTTTGACAAGTGATAAAGTTGCATTATCAATTCTTACTAATTCTTCCTGAAATTATAGCTCTGGCGATTACGAACGCTCAAGAAACTGCTGTGAAGATTGATGCGATTCAGTTGATAAGCGTGCAAATCGATTTGAAGCATGTTCAGCCCAGTGGAGTCAATATAGTCATGTTCGGCAACCAGTGATGCAAGAAATTGTTCGAGCCTTCAACGGCGAATAGTAGAAAGTCGTGAAATTCTTTTAAAAAATGACGAAAGTAATTTGAAAAGTGACAGGTACCTCAAATAGCTGAAAATGTAACGAAGTAATGAGCTGTTCTTTGAGCACAGTAGAGTCAAAACTGGCTAAAGATCGTGTCTGGAATTCGAAAGGGATCCACTCTCCCAAACAACTCAAAACAGGCTCCGGAATTGGTTACCGAAAGCTACCGAAAGCTATCGGAGAGTACCGAAAGCTCCACTTCATGACATGAAAGTACCTCTGTTGTCCCAGTGTCAATGAGTAGAAACTGGTGGAGAATCCAAGGACAACTGAGCGGGGTACTTCTTTTTTAATGGACAGCAGTTCGCTTGCTTCTTTTGGTAATTCGCAGAGAACGTCAGAGCAATCGAGTGGAAGAACCTTGAAGAGTACCTCGCAATTAAGCAGTACTTCCTCCGGTCATGGTTTTGGAGTGCCGAGAGATCCTCTATTCCTAACCTTAGACAGAATTCAAACAGCAACAACACTAAGATTAGTAATGAGTAATGCAGAAAAAAAGAGAAAAGGTCAGTTTAAAGTTGTACTGAACGCGTTTTCGACGAATCAAAAATGTAATGAAGTAAAAGTATGTTGAGAGAATTTACTTAAGCTTATGCTAAGGCTTATCAGTGAGCTCAGACTGATGATACACCTCAGACTCAGACTGGAGCTTACCGTGTTTTCATGCTTATGTTGAGGTTTAGATTTGAACAAACGCTTAAAATTAAGTTCAGACAAACCCTAGATCTTGGTTGAGGCTTACTCCGATGCTTACCTCAGTCTTAGACTGAGGTAAGCAAAGGAGTGAGCATCACGGAGTCGGTTTTGAACAGTTGATTCAGAATCCAGTTAATGTAATTTTATCGTGCTTTCAAGGGTTTGGATTGAACGAATTTTGAATTAAGAATTCTGCTGATCCAGAATACCGTTTGTAATCACGATCAACATCTAACAAAGTTTTTAAAGGTTTGATCTCTTATTCGGTAAAATATCAGACTACTTCAAGGCAACGATCGCTTGTTCTTAAAGAAAAAAATTGAATATCCTCTTCAAATATTTGAAAAAAAACGACTTTTAAATCGGTCAACATTTTCGGTATAAATGTACTTTCAGTATAATTGCCATCTGAGTCGACTGAATATCGACCGCTCATTCAATATCCAATCCTCTGAAACAAATGTGAAACTTTCCGTTCGAAAAGCGCTAAATTTCAATTCTTCCCACATTTTGTTAGTTTTCTGCATCACATTTTGAGCCCTTCAAGAAATTGGCACTTCTTGACATTACTTCGGAGTATTCCAAAAATGTAAAGGGTTCTCACTTAGATTTAGAAACCAGAAAATGTTCTTCGATCGCCGCCTACCGAACACCCTGTCGGTAGCCACAGAAAAGCGGCCTGTAACGGTTTTTTGTCGATGACCATCAACTTTTCTCGATTGCACTTGAGGGGCAATGGAAATCGCTTTTTTCTTCTTAGATACCAAGATTTGCTGTTTGCTTATATCATTGATCACTATTAACTTTGTTGTCATTGTGAGCTAGTCGAACTAGTAATTACTCACCACCCTTAGTAATCTAACACTTTATTCCGAGAAAAACATTTCAGAATGGTTTGTATCACAAATGCAGAATACAGGGAGCAATAAAAGTAACAAAAGACGAACGAAAACACAATAAAATCGATAAAAAACAACGAAAGTAAATGCATTTGTTATTTCTTCAAGAATATCGAAAGAATAAATACATGTAAAAACGAGAAAATCAACAAAACGCAACTAGCATTGGCAGTTTTTATTATACTGAATTCATTTTTCATTATGAATACGGATTGAAAAACAGTTTTCAAGGTGTTTATTCAGTCGGTGATTGGTTCCATTCTTTTGACAAATATCAAAAGCCCCTGTGTTACCTCATTGAACAAGGGCAAAAAGTGGTTGTCGCTCTGTGGCCACCGATTAATTGGTCGTCTTCACAGTTTCGGTCGCTGGCACCAAAAATCGGCCTTCTGCCGGTGAAGGAAGTCTTCCGAGCCTTCAGTCGGTAGCCATGGAAAACTAGTTTTTGGATGCACTGACCAAAGTTGGACGGCCGTCAACACAGCTCTAATTCTCATAATACATTCATTCACACCGCCCGCAACTAAAACGATTGGTTCTCACATCGTGAATGAATCGCAACTTCTGAAAACGATTTATTATCATTGATAACGTTCCAGCTACTTACTTAATTGTGAATAAATCAAATAAAGAGATTCTGAAAATGAGAAAATAAACGAACGGACACCACGCTAACTAAATACATTTCCATTTAATTCAATGCACCATTCGATTCACATATTCATTGCTGATCATGAGCAGGTAGTTGCCATTTGTAAATTCTCGAAAATGCTTGGCTGGTAATGATTCAATATGAAAGTAACAATGATAATTCCGAATGATAGTGAACTGAAATAATAAAATGATTAAAAGCAAGAGCCGATTGTGCTGTTTGTCTGGAAACGTCGATGAAGAAAGAAGAGTTGCTAAATGGAAGTTATCGGACGTGCTCATTGAATTGGAGAAAAACATTAAGTTCAGTATGAAAGGATGAATGAAAATTAGTGGATGAATGATGATGGGAGAGATAAATGGATGATGAGTATAAGCAACAACTGTGCACAGACATTGTTCAAATTCCACCATTGCCAATTGAAATTCGTTTGAAAACTCATCTAAAATCTAACGCTATTGAGGGAGCTGACTATTCGATTCAGTCACTCCTGTAAATCATATTTATCATTGTTTCTTCACTGCAGTACAATTTCAACGATCGTACTAAATGCCAAAACATCGCTTGAATACTTTTGTAATATCTGTACACTGAGCTCAACTAAGTAACATTCTCAGTACCTACCTGCTGACTGATTACAGCAATTCCTCTTTAAATGTAGTTGCTATCTACGCATCATTATCCGAAGATGTAGAAACGAATCTGTTCAAATACAGAAATCTGTTCAGTGGTTCATTTTCTTTCGTTATAAAAATGTCAGGCGACTGATAAGCGACAATGAATGGTAGTGTCAACAAATTCACTGCGTACATTGCAACAATACCTAAAGAGGAGCTGACCTAATCGATCAGCAACCACTGCCCCAAACGATTACTATGTGTGTCACGAATGACGCATGATAGCTAGACTTTCTTGCATTTCAGAAATTAGTAAAGTAGATTGCTCAACCTGCTGAAACTTGTTATTCTCTGAGTTGTTTAGGAAAAAATCGACTGAATGAAGTACGGTTTCAATTTTTCCCACACTGATGGCGTATTGAGCATTAGTCAAATACCAACTGCACTCGATTATATAGAACGCGCATCAGGCACTGACCAATCAACTGATATAAAGCAACATATGAAAATGGAATGTACTATTCCAGAATCGTTGTTTCACGTTTCTTTAAGAGATCAGAAGGTACATTACTAACCATCTAATAGCGAAGTTGAAATGAACGTTCAATCATTAACTTGTCGATGATACATTACTAACCATCTAATCTCGCATCAACAAGTCCTTGCACATTGGAATACATACAAACAGAAACTTATTTTCAAATTACTAACAATTAATTATAACGCTCAGCAATGTACCATACTGAATACTTGAAAAGCAAGTAATATTCCCAAAGCTATAAATTAGTCTTGAATGGAAATACTGAAAACACCTAAACCAGAGATGTTCGCACATTCCATGTTTTCCAAATAGAACACGGTCTCAATTATCTAGATGTATTTCTCAGTTGAAAACTAATATATTTAAAACTAATCGTGCATAATCTACAACTAATTGCATACTGATTGCTACTTTTTCTAGTCATTTCACCCAATAGTTTAATGTTACGTTTTGAAACAATTCATTTTTAAGCCACCAGTACGCTCAGCCTTGGTCATCAATTTATAACTTTAACCTTCAACTGATGAAGTAACATCTCAGCTATTGCAGAAAGAACATATTTGCAACGAGAGATCCTTAACTCAGAAGCAATGATGCCCAAATTTGATAGGCTGAGCCAATTCCGGCTCAGACTCTGCAGTTCTGAAATTTTGGCTCTGGGTACAGCTCCGGTTCCATATTTTCAAAAAATTCATCTCTTCCTCCAACTATGGCTTTCGTTTTTGAGAATTCCGCTCCAGCATTGTGAGTTCAAATCTAATATCAGCTTCTGATCTAATTTGGCTCCAGTTCACACTTTTCGCTACGACTCCAGTTCCAGCTTCGCATTTCTCAAAGTTTCGGCTTGGTTTCCAGCTCCAAAATTTGCCTTGCTTCGCTGTGGCTTAGAGCAATTTGGATCTGGAAAAAAACTAGCATGTAGGTCATAGCTCTGGTTATTGAATGTTGCTGTAATTTTTTTGGGAGATGCAGCCAAAAGATTTTTCAGCACTGGAACTTGTAGATCACTGTTCAGACCTACATATGACTCTAGCCGTCATACTCTAAGAGCATTATCTTCAGATCATCGTTGCGCTTAACTAGGATTTATTTGTATGGTGTTGATAAAGATAAAAAATGATGAATATTTAGCACTGAATATTAAGCATTGAATATTTAAGCACTATGAATATTAAGTACTCTTCAGATGAACTATGAATTCATTGATTTTTAAATTAAGTATGTTGCAGAAGAAGTATTTCAGGTTCAGAGTCCCATTGTACACTTACGATGCTGTGACTCTGTATTCTAAAGGAGCCGTGTTCAGAGTATCATCATGCGCACATTCAGTCTTTCTGGATGGGATACGTCAGTCTAAAGAGTTATCCATCGTTTTATCCAAGGGTGATCTAGAACTACGTATGAATAAGGAGACTTATTGTATTTATTATTTCAAACCATTATGGTTAAGAAATTGATACTGATTGATCTTTCTTTCATAATTGTTCAATAATATTATCGAAATACTTGTTTGATCACAAGGAATTGATTCCTTTAATACCACAAACGAATTCTCAACAGCGAACTTCAACCAGTTTTTGAATTCCAGCTAATGTTCTGATTGCAACCAATACATTGTTAAAATGAAGGCTCATAGATTGCTGGAAAAGAGGATTAGCATAGCCATATGAAGGTTAAAAGCAGGAGAGTGTCATAACCTGTTCTATGTTGCGGAAACAACAGTCTGAACTATGACATTTTCGAGTATATTAAAGTATTGGTTTTAAGTGAATATGTTCTCTGAGGTAAATCCCATGCCACAGCATATATGCCTTCGATCGAGCATTACCTGACTGCATCAAATTCAGGTCATCTGTATACTGAAATTCAGCCTTAAAAATTAACATCTCTTCGAAATACATGTATTCCATGCATATTTATTCATTCAAAACACACATACTTAAAATGAAAAACAAACATCAACTGAACGAATATAATACATCCTTAATACAAACGCATTTCGAACGATACAAACGTTGAAATGTTCTCAACGAGAATAACTCTGATATGTTCACGTGAAACAATGACAATTTCGTGAGAATTTTCAAACAGCAATACGTAACTGAACGAAGTACAA
>JAPYMA010000933.1:0-89228 GCA_035041965.1 Anisakis pegreffii
GTTGGTTGGTTTTCGGTACCATTTTGTTACAAATTTGTTATTTTTAATTCCCACCATGCAGTTTAGAAAAGGCAGCCATCCGTTTTTGGGGTATTCGGATGTGAGTGATATAGACACATGACGGTTATTCAACAGCTTGAAGCACTCCTCCATATCCTCCCTGCTGTTGGTGCTGATGAAGATGTCATCAATATACCGGCAATAAGTGATAGGTGGATTGCCTGAGACGCACCCTTCTAGCTTGTGCATGAATGCAATAGCCAAAATTGGTGCAAGTCTGTTACCCATGGCCAGCCCTCTTTTTTGCTTGTAGAAGTCGCCGGACCACTTGAAGATGTTCATTGATGTTATAACCTGGAGCAGCAATTCGATGTCTGCCAGTGAAAAGCCATAGAGGTTTATATTGGCTTTATTCGATCTTAAGAGGTCCATTACTGCTGAGATGGCATCAGCATTGTCGACGTTGGTATACAAGGCTTCTACATCAAAGCTGGCATAGCAGGCGTCATCTGGGAGATTTACAAGCGTGATTTTCTCCAGGAATTGGTGGATGTTAACTATATGTGCCGGTATGTATTGTAGGAGGGGGCTGAGGATTTATACTAGCAGCCAGCTGAGTTTGTCCGTCGGGCCTCCACATAGCAGAAACAATTGCACACCACAATGGCTATGACGGTTTAAAAATCGAAACCAGATATCAAAGAGCACCAAAATGGAGAAATGGGGCGGTTATATTCAAAGTGCCGTACGTGGGTAGCCAACTTACAAATACCATCGAACGTATCGTCCGAGACAGCGGTTTACCCATAAATCTAGTAATCACCCCACCGCCTAGCCTAAAAAGAATTCTAACTAAATCAAGACTATATGACCAAGCATGCTCAACGGAAAACTGTGTAATATGCCCAAACAATTACGACGGAGCATGCAACAAGACTGGATGTGTCTATAAAATCATATGTGAATGTGGCCAATTTTACATCGGAGAAACTGGAAGACCCCTTCACGTCCGGATCAATGAGCACCTAAGAGCACTTAAAAATCCGCACGCTAAATCCTATATCAACATGCCCTTGTCCAAACACAAAACTGCACACCACACAAACTCACTTCCCGTTTTAACTGTTGAAATCCTTGCACAATCCAACTGCACCACAAAAAGACGTATAATGGAAGCTACCTTCATCCAATCCAAAAGCCCCTCCATCAACTCTAAAGAGGAGATGGTGGAGGCCCTCAAATTCATAACATAACTTTTCACACCCCCCTATTACCCTTCACATCCCATCTCAGTTATAAACATTATCATCTTGGTATCATTCTTATTTACATCCATCATTGTGTTTTATTGTACTTCATCGTTATAATTTATTTCCATCATTTTAATTATACTTCCCTATCATAATTATATTACCATCGTTTATTTATTTGCTTTCATAACCATGTTAATGTTTATCTCCCCAATTTCATCCTATGTCACAGTTATTGTAATCTCCAATCGTCTCATTGATAATCCCCCACCTACTGCCCCATAATCCCTGACCCTGGATCTCTCCAACGAATACGTACGACCACCGTCAGTGATTCAAAAACGTGTTCCTGAAGATGGCATAACGCCGAAACGTTGAACTTTGTAAATAACATCTCTATTTGCGCTGGTAATACATTGTCAATAAAACTATATTACTATGTGATACGTTCCATTAAGCGTGATGCTCTATGAGTATGTACATATGCATCATTACCGTAGTAATGGCCGTCAGTTTGCTTCCTTTCGTATGTTTCATTGCTTAAGCAACATACAAGATCAAACGAACATTTGCCTGCCGACCGCTTTCTCTAAGGAAGCTCATCGAATCAATTATTCATTGATTATAGACATTCGATCAAACAAACAAATAAATTTAATTATACGTGCTCTGCCCTTCTCTTGAATCTTTTCGCATGAATCACTTAATCAAATTTCTAGACACTCAACATTTTTTAGTGTTGAACATGTTGCAGATATACGTTTTTATCTATTCTTGTAAGAATTTGAGTTGCTCAGATTGATTCTTGCCAGAATCGTATCGTTTCAGCATTGAACGTGATTATACGAATGGATGATTTAAAGTTTACCCACTAGCCCTCACTGGGCAATTTTCTTTGCATTGAAGAAGAAGAGGGTCTTCTTGCATATTCACGCATCTATCACAAAGAGTCGCACTTAAGAATAAATTTTTATAGGTTATTCAGTTGAAGCACTATGCAAGCCGTTCAGAGAAGCAGAGTTGAGGTGATCATGACATAACCCATCATGCCATCGGGTTAATCCAAGTCAAATTTTCGCTAGAAGAACACAATCAATGAATAACTCAAATCCATGTCCTTTACCTTGCAGTTAAGACATTTTTTTTACGAGTACGACACCGAAGTATATTGCAACGTTCAGCCTTTGTGCGTAAATCAGTCAATCGATCTGCAAAGCCCACTACAGCTAGCTCAACAAGACTGAAGAATATAAATGCGACACACACGAAAAACCACAAATCAATTGCCTGAAAATGAACTTTTTCAGAGATAGTTTTCTGTCCTCAGAGTAGCAATAATACTGTAAAAACTAGCACTCGCATTAGAATATTCAAAGATAGCAATTTTGCTATCGGAATAATAATGGTAATGGTTATTATTATTGAAAATGATAAATAATATTAATAACAATGGAATGAAGAGGAAAAAAGAAGTGCACCTTTACGAAAGATACTCGAGGTAGATTTTTGACAACGTTACCAAACTGAAAACATGAAAAAATTCAAGATGTAATTCAACAATAAAGCCACCCATTTTCAGATTTTTTTGCATCAAGACGAGATTTGAAACACTGAATGGATGCATGTGCTTGCTATTATGCTCTGTAGAAGTTATCCTCCATTAAACAAACAAATACCTGAAAGGTAAGCGCCATAAGTGAGCTGACACCGAGGGTGATACGTGCTGGTAATGCTCTGGAATCAATCCAGAATGCAATCCACGATATAAATACAGATAGATATGTTGGTAAATACATTTGTAGAACATAATAACCATACAGTCGTTTGAATCTTCAAATTCATACAATTTGTCATTGGCATTGCTAAATTATTTAGACTCATTCCAGCTAACCTCAAAGTCACTTTAAGTTGATCCCACATACCAGCCGTATACTCCTCCATTGTCCGACCCCAAGTGACATTATAGAATTGAAAGTCGGGCAATCGAAAATCGTCCGGATCCGGCACACGGACTGGATCCCATTCTTGCCACAATAATCTTACCTCAGCAATATTATATGAATACGATTCGAATATCAGTGTACATTCCTAAAATCAATCATTTGTCTCCATTTGCAATGACTCTAATATCTGAATGCGGACAACACCACAGCTTCAAGACAAAATCGTTATGAGCATGGTTCATCACAACAATTCATCAAGTTATAATGCAATAAATGTCAAATACTCCCTAGTGCTACATTAATCAACTTAAGCATAAATATTAGTCATGAAACGGCATATTATATATAAGATTAGAATCAACAGAAAAAGAATTGTATGTTATGATATTTCTATTACCAATTCAAATATGCCATCAATAGCGTACCTGACTGTCAATGGGGAAATTACTTAAGTGAAACGTACAAGGGCCAGAGACACGCACCCGATAATTCAACCAAGTGGTGCCTGCAAAATTCAATATATTATCATCCATATCGTTGGGTGATTATCAGTTATGGCGGTCCATCAAAAAAACAGAACGAAAGAATGAAATCAATAGTAATCACCATTCGGGTAGATGATCAATAAGACATTACTGGCAGGAGATTTATGCACTTCAGTTTGCTTACTATTCACAAAACATACATTCGGTGTCCATAATCGCTCACTCACCGAACTGTCTAATGATAAATTCGTTTTGCATGAAAAGTTTCTGGAATAAGAGAGAGAATGAATCTTTGGATGAAATAGTTTTTTCATGGAAACAATTCAAAAAAAGACAAGTTTCACCTGATCGAATCTAGATCACTTCTATTAACTTTTTCACTGGATGAACGATTCGTGAAAGTGGTCAAAAAAATGAGATTTAATAACTAATGAAAAGAACAGTCAATAAACAGCAAAATACTAAGCACCTATATGCAAGTCGAGGATCAGTCCAAATTTGACTGAACCAAACATCAGCTACAAATGAACTTGTTATTTCAGAGATTGACGATATATCTTGAATGGTCAGTTCGACACTGACAAATACAGATTCATTGGATGGTACTACAGTTTTGTCATAATCAGTCAACACTTCTGAAAGAACACTTTTACGTTGGTTCGGATTGTATGCACATGGTGGAGGGGTAGTGTTAGATGGATATGGCTTTGAGTGGTTCGATGACGACTGCAATTGTTGCTGAGCAGTCGTATGCGGTTTTGGGGCTAGATATGAGGATGATACTGCAGTCAATTTGTGATGTGACAATAAAGAGCCATTCGAGTAATCTGAAATTGATTATGATTATTATTGCTATCATTATCATTATCGTTTTTGTAATGAATAAACTTCTAGATATGAAAACCTTTTGAATGAGTTCCATTATTAATTGATGATTTATCAAAAAATTCATCAAGGTCTGTTGGCTGCATTAAAGCAAGCATTAACAGTAGGTCGTGTAACATTTTATTGATGCAAATGTTTTCTCGAACATTTGGTAAAGCCAATGATGTTAAATAGATCACAATTCATGGATTGTAGTTCAGTTTCACTTCATAAATTCGAGATGATCATCGCTGAAATTATCGTTATTATCATTATTGTTGTTATTATTAGCATTACTACCGTTTCTAGTTATATATAAGTACAACGTGCAACTGTCAAATGTCATACAACTAATGTGGTATACGAAGCAAAAAATCGATCACCTTCAACAAAGTATTTGACGAAGAATGAACAATTGAAGTCAAAATGACAAAAGATTGGGTGAAAGAAAGGGAAAGGAGGAAGAGGATGAGAATAATTTGAATGTCATATTAGAGATAATCTCGTGGATAAGAAAGCGATTATGGATCGTTTTTTAATAAACAGAGAGCAGATAGGAGTAAGTTCGACAGTGAGTATAGCAGATTCAATCACATCTCAACTATTCATATGTCAAATTCATATCGTTTACGTTTTAAGCACCACGCATATGCATATCGCACTCTTATTTCTATCAGTGTTAACATTAACGTACGATCAAATACACTAATAAATGCTCGCATGAATCTACTTAAATATATTTGTTTAATTTGATGTTTTTGGTGAAAAAAGAATCTAGTTCTTCTTTCAGCTCTCATAACCATTGTTATAACTATTTTCATTACTAGTATTATTATTACGATTGTTATTACTACTATTGTTATTATTACTAGTGCTATTATTATTAGTATCATTATTACGTATGTTAATTAGCAGCAATAATAGTACTAGTAATCATGCTATAAGTTTGCATACTGCGTAATCTCAAATGTATAACCCTTGGAATGTGCAACTTAAAAGCGATTAAACTTTCAAGAAGGTTACAAAATTGAGATTCACTCCACCCTTCGTAGAAGGGTAACGTTGCTGCTTTTCGTGAAATTTTTTCAGTATGACATCAGCTGAGAAATATTATGAGGAGAAACCCAATGAATCCAAGCAATTCGTATCCCATTAGGGAAAAGCAGGTGGTACTGGGTGGTGTGCAACTTGAAGGAGAAAATATGAGGTCGGTCAGGTGACGCTTATATTCAGGGTTATACGGTATATTGCTATTAAGTTGGGTAAAGAGCCGAATAAGACGACAGCTCATCGATGAGTGTTGATGCAATGAGACTGATTGCATTATTAATTTCACTCATATTAGCGTCAACAAATGAATTGTGATGGTGATGAGAATGCTTCAATGCATCAAAAACAAACGCAATAAAATGTAAATGAATAAATTAATCAACCACTGATGACCACTCATTCTTTGCCGATGAAAACTTCGAGCTGAAAATTGTATTGCACTAGATTGTACTCCTGAAAATCGGTGAAACTCTTAGTAGGAGAGAACTCGTATCAACTGAATTGTTTATCACACGTAAGGGTGATGCAAGCACCATTTGTAGACGACTGGAAGAATAGGCGATGTCGGAATATGTCACAAGTAGTGTGGTGTAGGGGATTTCGGGGATTCGTCCCCGAAAATCCCCGACTATCGAATATTATTTCATCATCGGGTCCAAGTGGAATGGGAGAGATGGGGGTGGAAGGATCTCTCTGTATTTCCCCGTGAACTCCGAGGAAGTACCTCGTTTTGGGGATCCTTTTTCAATTCAGCTTCGACCCCTAAACATTCGTATCGTTAGCATCACATATCCACCGAAACTAGGAATAATGTGAAACTCTATATCTCTATTCATATCATTATCACCACAATCTTGGTCATTCGGTTTTCATGGTCGAAATATTTTTTGTGAGCTTTTTTCTCTTTTTGTTAATTTTTCTTCATCGCAATTTGTTTATCTGGGTGCTACTTATTCATACTGAATATTGGAATTAGAGCAGAAGCCGTAATTGCAGCCGAAAAAATGCGAACTACAGTCAGAAATTAGAAAATTTAGGTTCAAGCTGAGATTGGGAACGAACTTCTGAAATACTCAAACCTGGAGCTGGAGCTGAAATTTTAAAAAGATGTGGAGCCATATCCAGAATTTGAAAAATGCGCAAATGGAGCTGGATCAATTTTTTTCAAATTAAGCAGCACTGCAAAGGATCGATATAATGTGAAATTTATTTATTTATATGCTAAACGTTTACACAAACAGATATGCCCAAGTCATGAATACGTACACGATATAAATAAAAATACAAATGTGAAATATCAAACAAAAACGAGCAACGACTCTTCACACTCAATAGAAAACAATCATTGTGCACCACTAAATTCATTATCCATCATCTACCCATCCATCCATCCATCCGTCTGTTCATCGGAATGCAATCCATTGAAAGTTGAACAAATACTGAAAATTGCCTTTATGCAGTTCATCTCATCTCGCTGTCATCCTCACAGAATCAACAACTAATCAACGAACTCATCCAAGACAGACCCATAACCACATAATGAATCAATCAAATATCATCATCAACATCAATATTTTCGCACCTCACTAAATCACAGTCGAAACTTAATTTTAATCGAATGCATGCAAAAACTGAACACTCTCTCCAAGTTTTCCTCCTCGAAAGTGCTTCGTTCTTTCGCTGATATCACTCAAATGTGAAATCTAAACAACAAAAATACTGCTGCCCTAAAGCTTGAACTGAAAGAAAACTTCCGCTTGAAATTCAATATTGCATTGATATTCACGGCGACAAATATCTTCAATAAAATAAAACTGTTGCCTGTGGGCATGATGAGAATTTAATATTGATACATCACCAAATCCTTTCAGGAGCGCAGCTTGTGCTGTCTGAAAAAGGCGATCTCTCATAAAAGTGCAATTTTCGTTCGCTTCATAATCATCATATCGCTCCAACTAAATTGGACGAACTCAACATTGAATTAGACATATGAATGCTGAAGTACATAGAATGAAATGAAGTCAAATCTTCGCATCAAATCAGCATCTAGGCTCCTATTGTAAGCCACATCGGCGGAAGCTTTGAACCACCTACCTTCGAACTAAGCTCCGACTATCTTCTCCGGCATTTGATTCACTAAGATTAGTGACAGATACAACCTGTCTTTGCATACTTCCGGATACATAGCACTGCTTGAAGAAAGCGGCGTTGCCCTAGCTTATCGATCACAGAAGAGAGAAGTCACGATAACATCAGGAAGGAAAAAATTGTTTGTTTCACCTGAAAAAAATTAGGAAAATCAGTGAGGCTTTGCTGATGGCCAGGAGCTAGTCGAAGATTTGATTGCAATTCAAAAATTTAGTGCTCTGGAATTCAAAATATTATCAACAAGAACGATTTCAATCTGAAATCTCCCGCAAAATTTTCTCCCAACAATCATATCTCAAAAGTATTTTTGAACGACTGTAGCATGCTATGCTTCTTCCTCCCGTGGATATGAGCTGACATCAGTCATTCGATATGCTTAAATGGAACTGATCCTATGATAGATTTTCGGTTGTCTGTCTCTTTGAAGAATGTATATTATGATAAAGTTCGATTCGCATTAACCATGTGTGACTTTCCTCTTAGAAGGCTTTCGAATAACGATGGTACTTGCTTATCAGCCACTTTTTAAATAATCGAAGCACGTGGATGATTTTGTTTGTTTTGAGAAGTTTTTGAATTACTTCGCTGCTTCTTTTATTGAGGACGGTAACGTTAAGTTTTTGGGCTTCTTCTATATTGTACGATAAAAGTCAATCTTCCTTATGGTACGATCGCCAATGTAGTTCTATGATTCATTCTGAAAGACTGAGCAGCGTCAACAACCACATTTTTCAAAAAATTTTCATTTTTTATTTCATAATGTGGTGAATCAAGACGATATTTGATGTCGATGATTTTGACATTTGAATTGTCCAACAAACATTCAAGGTGCAGATGAAAAGTAAACGCAAGAATAGGCAAACACACACACATCCAACTGACTCCTAACATATGTCCATCAATACTAGTTACGATTTTGTATGGAATGTTTTCTCATTGTTTTCTGTTGATGCTCCTTTCATACACGCCCTTATTATAAAGTTATAAATGCATCTGTAGTAGCTGTATACTTTAGCATCAGTTACGAAGTAATCTCTCCGTGCTTCAATCGTTTTTCAGTATTTTCCTCCTATTACTGTGATTAATATATGTTTCCTAAGTTGATCCAACCGGAATAAAATGCTTTCCGACATAAAATTCTTCAGGTCGGAGCCACCTATCTCCAAGACCAAATTAAGTTGGAACGATGTAAACCGAGCTGCGACTGTATTTTCGTTTTTTCTTGAGCAGATAAAGTAATATTCGTGGGCATTGTTGAGTACCTTATGAAAAAAATTTTAAGGAAGATTATTTAATATCTAGAAACAAAACAGAGAGACGCACGCCAATGATCGGAACATTGTTGAAAAATCAAACGAAACACAAAACAAAAGCAGAGGATTCGATAAACGGTTGTGTTGAAAAGGCACAATACATAGACAATCTGAGGAGTTTGTTCGTGCTGATCGATTCGTTAATTCACGTACTGTTGGTGATGACAACGACACATGGATGAAATGTAAAAGAATATAATGCAATAAACAATCTCTGAAATGAAATTATCGGCAAGAATCAAACTATTCCACAGCTTCTTGTGAATATCTTTTAATGAGAAATGATAAAAATAAAACAAATCCCACCAGTTTTATATCTGCTTCAAAATAACAATTGTCCATTACAATGTTCTTGAAGGTCGTCGAAGAATTACTATTACAATACAACGAAAATAAATGGATATGTGAAATTCCAAATGAAAATTTTGAAAAATTCTCTTCAAATTGATTATTCAGCAATAAAACTGGCAGACTCAACAAAGAACTATTCCGTTGTTCTTATGTTGATGTAAAAACATCTTCGATGTGCCGAATCGAAACAATAAATAAGCCGACGAATGCGAATAAAACAACAAATGTTCATCACTGATTACGTTTTAAGGAAACAATGAATAAAAACATCAACATCGCAGCAAAATGCTGATTGTTCGTTCGAATCAGAGAGAATAACAGCCAGCCGTTCACAGCTGTCTGTACCGAACACCTATCACAGTTCGCTTAAAAACGAAATACTCCTTTACCCAAATAAATTAAATTACTTGTCTAATACATACACACATTCGTTAAGTGTGAACAACAACAATCGATAATTCACAGTAAAACACGCATCACAATCACAGTAAACACAACATAAGACAAATTAAACTTCATTCGCTCATCACATCAAATCACTTTAAATTATCATTGCTTAGTCTTCATATTAATAATTGAATTAAACAATTAATGAACATACTCAGTGATTACATAATTAGAGTGTCCTCTTGTTTTCAAATGAGACAGTAATTTAGAGAGCAACAACAGAAATATTGGCTGGAATCCTGCAAAACATTCAGACACAAAACGACGAAGCAAAAAAGAGAAGTAGACACTGATTTATAATGAGCTTGAGTATAGACGAAAAAATGAAACTGATTACGCAGAAAAGATGAATAGAAGATAACTGATATGTTGTGAAGTAATGGTAGTTAATAAAGATATAATGGAATATGGAGGTTTTTGCATTGCAATTAAAAACATTAAATTGGTGACATTTTGCAGTGAATGGCCGAAATCCATTCACTCTCTCATACAAACAAATAAATCATCTGCTCAATTAATCATTAGGCACTTAGGTTATCGTCAAAAAAGAAACGAACAAATAATAATAATAATAAATAAGTAAAGAAGAAACAAAAGATACGTAACTTATGTGTGCTGCATCCGAAAGAAATCAGTAGTTCTTGTTCCAGTTAAATGACAATAAATTCACATGAAAAGATCCTTCATATCATTCAACGCACCACCACTCTGCGGTGCTACTGTTGTTGATTGACTTGCAACGCCACTGGTTGGTGACGACAACATGAAATCAGCAGACATCGACTGCGAGGATGCCATCCCTTGAACAATACTCGTTTGATTTAATAAATACCTACAGATCAGTTGTGAATGCGATGATATAACAAACCAGCAGTGACGTCCTTTGCTGCAGCAGCAGTTGTATTACTCATTTTGGCAGCCATTTGACTCATTGAAATACTCTGTTTAACGGGTGCTTTCTTTTGACCGAGATTGTCCAAATCAATGTTCAGTTTACTGGTTGCCTCTGACCATGTTGGTGGGATTGTAACGTTTGCTTTCAACTGTTCATTTGAGTACGACGATGATGATGAACAATTGTTCGGTTTGGCTGCTGCATGCGCCATGGGTGTGGTTGGCATTGAAACGGCACGAACTGGTGAGGTTGTTGCCGTCATTGCGCTGCTTGCTATCGTCGTTGATGAGAAATCAACTTTCTCAAATATCACAAATCATTTCAGCTCAATTATATAGTTCAATGTAGCCTTGAAAACTTACGACTGGCTCCGGCTGAAGGCCAACTCCAAATAAATCTTCTGCTATGAAACTAGCAGTAGTATTAGATAATGGTTTCTGTTGCTGTTTTTGGACGGTTGTTGTAGCCAGAAACGTATCACTCTGTTCCGGTAGAGTTGATGGCTTATTACTTTTGGATGTTTGAACAAGCTGATCATCAGTTAGTTGCGAGAATAAATTTGCTTCGCTGAAATAGTGCAGACGAACGAATCATGCAAAATACAAATGGATGAATAAACGAAACAGACATTTCGTATTCTACATAAACAACTAACGTTGAACTGTTAACAGATGCGAAACCAAATAAATCATTATTATTATCTGCATTCGCACTAATTACATCTGCTTTATTAGTGGGCACTGATGATGTACCAACATTTAGACCAAACAAGTCATTACTGCCATCTGAAATATATATCTATCAGCGATAATCCCGTCCAATCACAACAACTGTAACCGCTATTTGTTACTGATCTAATGCTTTAGTTGTTTGCAACAACCATTCAGAGTGGTCACTAAACAGTTTTTTCCTCGATGAACTAAACGGACTTTTAGGCTCATTGCGAGCCTTCTCTCCACAAGAATTAGTTGGGGGTACGGCAGAGTAGACCTTAAACCTCTTTAATCGTAGAGGATGATAATGAATGAGTATTATTTCTGCTCTTAGCGATCCAGAGCAGAGATATGAATTCGCAATTGCTGGCTAAACAAACGAGTAAATAAATAAATGACGATAAATGAAAAATAAATAACTAGAAACAGTAGTGAAAAATTCATGATACCTACCAAGCTGAGCTAAAGGTTTTGTAACTATGGCTGCATTATAAGAGACCGGTGGCGCAATCTGCTGGTTCGGTGCAGGAATTGGTGGCGGTATGATAATATTATTAGATGATTTATTACTTGATTGCTGCTGTTGTGCGTTGCGTGCTTGCGCAAAATCACCGAATTCGTCGTCATTCTCTGAACTTGGTTCAGAAGTTTTCTAAAATCATTCGATAAGTATTATTGGAAATAGATTCAAACGAAAAGCATGAAAATTAATAAAACAATCAAATTCTGACAAACAAACCTCACGAATACCTAATTCTGGACTATCACGTATATTGCTTACTTCTTGATCGGGAAATTGAAACGAATTAACTTCACGATCTCGATATGAATCACTGAAGTAATCACTCGAACATTAAAATCAAGAATGGATGTAGAAGTATAATGATAACGATAACAATAACTGACCCATTATTGTCATCATCAAATGAACTTCTGCGGGCTGATGATGAATTTCGCCAAATATCAAAATTATTTTTGGTTTGAGACTGACTACCAAAACCCACTGGACCACCAGCAGCAGCAGCCATACGCATCTCTTCTTTGGAAAAACCTTGATATTTTTCTTTTCCTTCCATTTTTGCTTTTTTACGCGCCATTCGCAATTGCTCATCATCTTGTATTAGTTCAATTAATAACTTAGCACGATGTCGTACTGAAATGAGCAATAGATCAACCCACAACATATTCATTACTCACCTCTTGACATCAAATGAAAACAAATCGAAAATACTCACCGTTCAAGCCTTGGTCTTTGCCTCTTTCATCGACATATTTATAATTCTCAAGCGAACGCATTTCAAAGATATGATCTCTTGCACTACCCACAACGCGTTCACTACCGTTTTTCAATAAATAATTCAACAATGTGAGTGACTAAACCAAAATCATTATTATTACTTTACACATTATGATATATTATCAACCACTCATTCAGAGGAATCAAATAGATACTCAATGCTAACCTTATAAACCCGCCTCCAAGCGTATTTATTTTCATGTAACATTCGTTTCCATAACATACCCATAATTTCGGGGAATGCATCATACTGGAATGTCATATGCGCTATTTCCGCCATTTGCGGTCCTGTTGGCCCCCATGGATCTTCATTGGTAGCTTCACGAACCTTCACTTCCGCTTCCGTATAGTTCATCACCATACCCTGTCTTAAATACCCTTACTATTCCCAGTTTAATTCAATTCTTTTAAAAGCATACGAGAAGCGAATAATGAATAAAACATACACTTTATCACTAAGTTTGCGGATTTCATACGTGTTGAAACTGTCAGTTACGGACTTAGTTAAATTGGCTAGTCCACTCAACAAGTCCGACATCGTTATCCGATAAATCACTGCAATTCATTCATTGGAAAAATCTTTAGAGACACATGTTAAATAGTTACATGAATACAGCAATTCTCCACGATGCATCTCATCAAAAACGATAGACAATAACACTGTTCTAAATCAATTACGCAAAAAGAATGAAAAACAATGGCAAATTATATTGGAATGTATTATACAAATACACATCATCAATTGTACAAAACAAATGTTCAACACGTTCATGCATGCTATCGCAGCATGTAAATATCCAAGTAATAGTTCGTTTATAATAGCGTCAAGAAATAAAATGAATCGCATGCAAGCAAAACAGCTAAATGCTATGTAAACAGTTCGCCACCAAGTGACCAAACTCGCACTTTTATTTGACAGCTGCTAACAAATGTGAATTTCTTACCCATTTAGCGACAACAAATACGGACAATTTATGGATCATGTTGTAGCGAAATTTCAAGAGAATAAAACATGTTGTACAGAATGGACATTAATCGAGATTTTTCGTTTCGCTTGAAGTATAAAAGTTCAAAAAATAATTGGAACTGTTACTCACTAGATAAGGAATATTCATAACCAAGATACGTACAATCTTACAGCCGAGATTGGGTACCCTAGGAAGAGGTGTTTAACTTCGGCCGGAAATAATAAGTTATGAGAGTTATGCATGCCACTAGGCATGATCAGTGGTGATGTTCAACAGTCACACTTGGTATATATACTGGAGTAATTGAAATTCTCTTTGTGCTGAGAAAAATAATTAGTCAGGAGGACGTATCATGTTGAAGCCGAGA
This sequence comes from Anisakis pegreffii, assembly GCA_035041965.1. NCBI lineage: Eukaryota > Metazoa > Nematoda > Chromadorea > Rhabditida > Anisakidae > Anisakis > Anisakis pegreffii. The sequence goes on from JAPYMA010000933.1 coordinate 14,092, forward strand.
TTTGGTAGTCTCTAAAAATGCACTGAATTAGGTCGGGAATTAACGAACGAGGTAATGAACATAGTAACGAACAAAGATGCCGAGAAAAAGTTGCATGTTGACAAGAATCAAACAGGAAACTGATCATTAAGTCACTACCATATGATTGCGATCTTAACACAACCACTCGGCGGAGACTGAACGGTCTCCGCGGTAGCTCAGAGGTAGCGCCCCAACCGGTAACTGGTACGTCGCGGATTCGATTCCCGTTCGCGGAGGAGAGTTTTGCTCGAAACCTAGTGGTTTACCTGCATCATTAATGTTGTGAACCTGAGCCAGGCTATGATCCGGCTTGTATCTGTTATCTAATTATCTGTAATTATTCACTACCATATGATAAACGAGAGATCTGTGGTTGCACAGAGATCTAGCTGCATTTCTGAACGTATCTCTCAAAGCTGATTAGTTGTATTGCTCCTCAGTTGCATACGTTGCAAATTGATTGATCAATCAATAAATTCGGCTAGGAATATCACCATTCTCAGGTTTGCACAATAGCATGATAATTTTTTTAAATACGTCAGATTCTCTACTTCCACAAATGCATATATTTTGCTTTGTTTCAGGTAAACTGCCAATTCTGTGAGCTTACCTCATACAGCTGAGCGACCCCTTGATTCCTTATTTAAACAAATTGTGTCTCGGGTAAACAATCCAAAAGTTACATCGGGAGTTTCAGTAGCACCGTATTTAAACTAATACAGCTTTACCCAGGTTTATCCGTATCATCACATCTTCTAGTTTCAGAAAAGGTTTTGCTTAGTCTCATTGAATTTGCCGTATATGTCGTATTGCTGAGCGATTGCACCGTCGTTCATTTCAAAGATATTGGTTGTAAAATCAGGAGAATCGTCTTCAATGTGACACTCTTGTCACGATTTCTTCACATCATCGCATCCTCTAGATCAAACGATAATACCTAGTTCATTAAATGGGTAACGCCTTGTTCATCAAAACAGATATAATTCTGAAGGTGACTGATATTGATCAGCAGCGCACTACTATATCAGTACCATTTTCAAATCACCTGTATCCTTAGGCTTGCACAGGGATAAAATGATTTCTATAAGCCATCAGATTCAACAACTTCTCTAGTTAGAATGCTGTATTTGTCGTCGAAGGATCATGTTTGGTTTGTGAGATATAGCTAAATAGCTGAACGCATGTGATGTAGCTGAGCGACATCATTAAGTCCTCAAAAATAATCTCTGATGTTACAACTCTGTAATACCAGATGTGTTAATTTCAAACTATTTGCATCCTTAGGTTCGCAATGGTTTCCTCGCACCATCCGATTCAGCAGATCCTCAATTACCGGATGGTATATGAGTTCTCTTCACGTAAGCATTACAGAATGCTGGAAATGTGGTTGAATTCCTAATGCTTTATCATTATGCTAACTCTTTTCATATCATCCGATGGATATCAATGCTGTTCATCAGAACATACTTCATGGATTCAAACCGTAGATCAGATCACAACAATTGTCACCATCCCAGTTTCTCTTCGTTCGACTCACAATTCAAATTCTCCACTTCAATCAATCCACATAAAATTTAAGTGTTAATTTCAGATGACATATGATAAATAAATGATCGTTAATTTCAGATGACATATGATAAATAAATGATCGTGTTTTTGCATATGCATATCAAAATATTTATCCAAATTACAACTGTATCAATTCTTTTGAATCTATTCACAATGAACTCGTACATTTATTGAATACAAATTTATTCAAAATGCAATTCTAAATGAAACATCTCAAATGAAATCAACAATTGAAACGTGCAAATTTATGTGTACAATGTACAGAGCGGTGTCCGGTACGTTAAGAGCATTCACTGAATAAACACAATTTATATAAACAAGTAAATAAATACGACAAAACAAACGGCATCACAAATATAGGTATAAATTGGTATGTACGTGAACGCTACTGCAATCTGTTTTGCTTACATCAGTCATTCTAAAGATTACATTCATTGCTAATCAATTGTACAAACTCTATTTTTATTATAAGTGCTATTATCATCATTTTATTATCATTATCAATATGTTATTTAAATGCTCAACAAAAGATGAATGCCTCAAAAGTGTACTACTCATTACGAATTTCATACTAATGGTTTGTTATATGAATTTCATCTTGAACATTCGTCCCAAACTCAAATTGCTCTCTTCTTGCATAAATGAAAAATGTCAAAATGAAGCAAATATCAAACACCTAAGTGATGATATTTTTCAGTTCATATCCGTAAACATTATTGTTACATTGAATAAACATACGAAAGAATTTGATTTCATAGCAATTATACTCGGATCGAATTCGTTCAAATATGGGATTGGAATGATTTTCATTATTGCGTCAATTAATATCCTTTTAGTTGCCTTCATTTTCATAACACTCTTTTCAAACAGAGTTTTTTTAATGATTGCTGTAAGTTACCTTTATGATTTCTTTGTTCAGTCATTTTTTAATAATGATAATAATAATAAAAGTAAAAAATGAGTACAGCATAAGAATAACTTCTAAAAAACTTGTATAACCAAATATCAATCATTATGTGGTGCAAGCTTGGGATTAAAGGGACATGAAACAATTAATAATTGCAGTATTTTGCATTAGCGATAACGATTGCAAGTTTAAGTGCGTTGACGGTGATAATTGGTCGTTATATGGATTATGAGGTACTACTCACATTTTGTGGTGCACTTGAATGATATGACGAGTCAAATAATGGTAGTCCGCAATGCAGACTCAATTCTCGATCTAAGCTAACTTTCAAAACATTGAATGAAAATAATTTGTAAGTAATGAATGCTGTGATTGTTGCGCAATATCAAATACACTTACAAATAATACTTGCATAGGTGACGAATAATTTGAATGAATGGATGCAAGAAACGTTAATCAACGAATACGGTCATCCACATGGACGTGAAATAACAGCCGCTTGGGATCAACTTCAATTGAAAGTTATTCTATTTTCGATCTTAAATTTCATCTACAATCTCCTTCCACAACTCAAAATAAGCAAACGACGTGAGCAATCTAAATTTCGATTACGAATTCAGTATTGTTGTTGCGGTACATCTGACAATAACGCTGGTCAACTATGGTCTCAAAGTTACTGGTTCAAAAAACAAATTCAATATCCAAAAAAACGTGTTCCAGACAGCTGCTGTACAGCATGTGCATATGTGGAACAAAAGTAAAATTTATTATTAAAATTATAATGATAGTAATGATGATGGTAATAATAATAATGATGATAATAAATAATAATAATAAATAATAATAAATAATAACAATAATAATACGAATGAAGCATTTTTGAGCTGGAATATATGTGCTGGAATCGAAAGAACATCTACAACGTGGACAAAACATATTTTTACCAATAATCAAGTGAGTTCATCCATACGAATTTTTATATTTATTTACACAAAGTAGTAATTACTTGTTCAGTCATTAATTTGGTGATAAATTATCAATAGGAATATATTTTAGGGATGTTCGAAGCCCTTCAGAGAGCATCTTCATAAAATAGCATCCGAAGTGTCTTTGTCCGGACTGCTTGCATCGATAATTTTATTTTGTTGTTCGCTGATCACATTTAAATATCTGAATTATCAACAAACGTATCACGGATATTTGTATGCGATTTAGTGAAAGATGCTAATGCTATGCCATAATCCCTCTTCAATAAACTAATCTCATGCACGAGCATTTAGTCATTGTTCAACAAAATATAATCAAAGCGATGAATCAAAAAGCAATGCAAATAAACGAACACTAATCAACTTGTAAGCGATGATGAGTGGTGCTAACGTTAATAAGATGAATGTCATCAATATATCAATATTCAACGTTTTTCCCCAATTGCATCGTTTCCGCATTACAATGTTTTTATTCAACATCGATTCATGATTACGACCCACATCTTCGATGTAATACATTACTCGATCAAACGCTCTTGCAGGCCTTTCTCGCCATTCTCTGGCCATATTCTTTGCTGCTCGTTTATATCTGAATCACAGAAGCAATAAATAATTAAATGGAATTTTAATCAAGCAAACAACTTTAGTCAACTAACTTATCATTGTCAAGAACCTCACTGATCGTACGATAAAGGTTGTCTGCACTGAGTTGCTCCTTGTTCAATATTAAGCCAACTCCTTTATTGTGAACTTTCATTAAATTATAACGATTCGTGCCATACAAAGGAATGCCCACAACTGGTACACCATACACAAATGCTTCAATTATGCTCTGCATTCCACCATTCGTTATCAATAATTTCGTTCTATGATCCGCTGGAATTTCTTTCTTTTAAACCATTCTAATCTCTATTCTATTCCACTTGTATCGTGAAACTAATAGACAAACAAAATAATGTGTGTGGTAGCACACACTTCACTCAACTCGTATTTATTTCAGTACTCTTTAATGTTCTGAGTTAGCGGTTCTCATAGGGAGGAGGGGGAAATTTGGAGGTGTCAGGGGGTAGCCGACAAACTAATACTTGGTGTAGTTGTTATGTTGACATTGTGATGGTGTTTTTTCACTTAGGTATCTAAATGCGGTTGGCTTATGGCACCACTCTTTTGTCTCCTAGTTTTTGAGTATTATTAGCTCGCCTAAGTCTGAACAAAAGTCACAAGTATTTCATAAGTCTAATATATTGCCTGACATCATCCCTTATCAGCAGTAGGAATTAGTTCAGTTGTTTGGTGTGGCAGAAAAGATCACTGATTCGATGCGAGACGAGCGAGTATTTTTCAATTCATCTATTACTGTTATTAATTGGTCGCACTGAAAAGTTTTGGTAAGTTTCTTTAATCACTGCATAAGATGGGGTTTTGGTTCTTCAGTGAATTTTTTCAAACGAAATAACTGCTCAGTTGTGTCATAGGTATCTGTTTCATGACAGATATGCATGGGATATGTTGTGGCATTCTAGATTGAAAATTATTGGTATCTTATTTTCAGATGAGATATTTAGGCATGTTGTTGTTTTCAACCGTCTTCCAAGATTGCATTCATGCAGATAATAAGTACTGGCAGGGGGAGGGGCAATGGCGACCTGCCAGATTATGGAAGGGTGTAATGGAGCTCATAACCACTGTTCTGAATCTAATGATAGGTCGGCTTAAACATCTCACGGTTAATATTGTTATTGATGATGTGTATTCCTTCTTGCGGACTACACTTTCAGTCTTTGATAAATTTAATATGAATTTATGTTGTAAATATTCCACTGCAACACTCCACTATCACTTCAGAATGATAGAGTAATGAAAGTATAATAATACCAAGAAGATCATTCTGCGGTATAAAAGTGGTGAGATTGATATGGTGTGGGATTTGATGAATGGATATGCCGGGTAGCGACAGCGTAGAACCCAAACGCCAATAGATGCGATATGAATGAAGTCTCGATAAAGCATTCAAAATTGAACGAGCTTGTTGTTGAGTCATCGATGAGCAGTTTACTTGATTTCCGAATGAAACAATTATTACGCCTTTATAGGATGATGATTTTGCTTGCACCTCATCACTAGTGCTCATATTCCATGGCTTAATTCAATTTCATTAATACTTTTATCTGACACCAACCCAACCCAATAACGTTGAAGTTTAATAAATAGGCACAATAAATGAATTTATAAAGTAGTATTTATCATAAACAAGTTGAATTTATGAATAATTTGTTCTGTGCAATGTTCAACTAATGTGTGTTGCAGCGAATCATTCAGTTCGTGTCTAGCTCCGTGCCTTTCATAAGTACCCAACTAGACAATAGCCCATAAATGATAGCAAATGATTAACGATGCTAGTGATAATGAAACAGTAAAACCAATCTGTTTACTCACATAAAATAAAGGCCTCGGCTCATCGATATGGAAACCGCCAACGGGTATTACATATGGTGGTAGAGGATGTTCAAATTCGATTATTGGATCCGTATTAATGAAATACAATTCAGCTTGTTGTTTAATCTGAAAACCAATATTCTTGATCTCACATTCAAAATAATAATAATAACAGCAGTAATAATGGTGGCAATAATAATATTATTATTATATAGAGAATTCAAACCAGTCATTAAATGTTCACCTCATTAACATTCGGGAAATAAGTGAATTTCTTTTTAATGTGATAATCATGTTGAAACATTCGACTGATCGGCTCATCCATAATTGCATGTCGTTTCGATAAGAACGAGGATAGAAATGGAATATGTAATTGCGTGAAGTATTCGTTCAACAAGCAATAACTATTCAAAAATCGTTGCAGTGCAGGTATTGCTTGATTGTCATTGCTGCATTTTGATGACGGTATATCTGCGTTCAGTGGTGTTCCAGATGCGATTCTCGTTTCATCGGTAAATCCTTTTGAAGACATATATTCATCTCAGGCAACATGCTCAAATATATTCATGACTAAAAAAATTAGCTAACATAATCAAAGATGTGCATAATTCATTCATCTTACCATCCGTATCGAAGTAGATGAAGGGTATTTGTAAAGCATGCACGATTGCCAGTTGACATGCATCACCGGAATAAACAATCGCTAAATCTAGCTTTTCTATCTTTAATTTATCCACTAAATCGCTGTTTAACATCTAAATAACAATTGTTTTATAATACCTCAGTTCAACAACAACATTTTAATACATATACGGATAATAATGATAATAATAGTAATAATAATAATAATAATAATAATAATAATAATAATAATAATAATAACAATAATAAAAATAACACCGATGAAAAAACAACGTGAGTACGTTATCAGACAACCGAAATAATTACCAATTAGCATCAATACATCTGAAAGTCGAATTAAAAAATGAACAAACTCTTTTGCAAGCATGAGCATGTGCCCTATAATATGGTATCATGTACTCTTCGTTGTCATATTTTTCCATCCAAGGTATATTATTGCCAGTTGCTTGAAGAGGTGCATACAGTTGGCTGTAAACAATGCGATAAGTAGAAACAGTTCAAAACTTTACGACTCCAATCAATTCAGCCATTTTTAATGATTTTATTTTTAATGACAGCATCATTAATGTGGGCAAGCCACCAGCACCGAATGCAGAGTATTTTGTTGAAATGAAAGTATTTCTGCATTAAAGTAAAACTTACAATGGCAATAAATTTTTCAGTGTTATTTCATGTACCAAATGCAGTTTTTGTTGAACAAGACGAGGCTCTTCAGGAATCAATATCGGTTTAACTGTATGAACTTTATGATTTCTTAGTGCCAATTGCTGTGCTAAATACTCAAAAAGACTACGTTGGTCTTGTGTTGTGCCAATCAGGAATAAAACAACACTGAGAGCATTCACTGCGTCGTCGATAAGCAATGCAAGCGAAACGACCACAGTTAATTGTCGCATATTATAAGGTCGATTAATTAATGTGATTGGCTTCAACTTGACGCATATAAATGTCTTCAAACAATATTCCATGATCAGTTTCATCTTATACAAAGACACAATAATCATAATGTTCAACAGCGCCGAAACACAAGCCCACTAATCTCCAATGCTGTGAAAGTTTATAATTGGCGCGAGCGATTCGGAAAAAAAGAATTCTTTGCACTCTTCGGATGGAGGTCAAGGATACGAACAAGCCATCAGAATTTAGATCAGTGTTCAGGACGTTACAAGCATTATTTCTAGCTCGTGCCGATCCTCGATCTGGTGGTCGGTGCTCGTGTCAGATCCGGTGCAGGTTAATAAAAGTATTTCTACGATACGTTCACAAAATGAATAATTCATCAGCAAAGAATCCACCTAAATCGTTTATAAATACTCAGTTGCGTTGACATTCAAGACTGATTATTCATTCGTTAAATAATTATCGCTGTTTGGTAGAGAGTGGGAACAGGATAGATTGAAGGGCCTGGTAGGGACTGATTGAAAAGTTAACAATGCCCTTCCACTGCTTATTCACTTTACATATCGTCCGTCGCTGAGCAAATAAAACTCTTTCAGGGATTCAAAGTAGATAGGTAGGTACACATTGGGGGAGAAATTAGAGTGTATTTGCTTAGATTATTGAAAGACGGTTTAAGTCAACATTGTCATATTATAATTGGCACGGATCATCGATTGCGTCACTGATTCACAAACCATTCATGTGAAATTCAAATAGAATGTTTATAATCAGAACAATTAAACATACATAATTATAATCACCGACAAAATACAACGAATAAACCATTATATATATATATATATATATATATATATATATATATATATATATATATATATATATATATATATATATATATATACAAACACACTAATATGCATTGTCCTTCAGAAACCTTGATTAGGTTAACCCACAGAGCTATTTTTTAGTTCATTTGTCGGAGGTTTTTAAAGATCACATAATAAAAGTTTAAATAAATGAATAATCGAATATGCAATTAAATACACAAACATATCAATACTATACAATCAGATCACTACAAATGATGAAATCAGTCAGCAGTACATCATAAATATGCACTCATACACATTAATATGAACATATGCTACTCAAAAATATAAAAATTACCTAGAAACATGTCCATTCGTCTGACTGATTTACGGTTATAAAACAGAACAAACTGAGTTGAGACAAACAAATTGAGACCATTATTTTAGGTACTTAGATGTTATTTGCATTTATAACAATTCAGGAATCAATACACTCACATGTCATTCGGTTTCCAGCAAAAGTTTATGATACGAAACCAAATGGTGAACCAATGTGATCGATTCTATTATAACGATAAAACTGAACGATCAGTACTGTTGTTGCTGATACTGTTGCTGGAACTGCATTGCTTGTTGCTGTGCTGCCGCGGCTGCAGCAGCTGCAGCTTGGTGATGGCTCATCATACTAAATTTATTGATTGAAACAATTACTTGCGCACTAACATAAATCGGTAAACAAATATTCATAATAATAACAATAAATGGAACGTTTCGGCGTAAAAGGCCAGCAGCAGACATGAAGTTTGCAGTCATTTTTATTGACGTAGTTCAAGGCTGATGTTGGCGTTTTACGTGGGAACGTTCCGATGTTAGCATTGCTCAGTATAATTCTCAACAACAAATATTCATAAATCAAGAACATTTTCGAAAAGCATCAATTCTCTTTCAGTTACTTTCACAGGAATAATAGTAGTAATAATGAAAATAGTAAATACTAACCGACTATCAAAGACACTATTGGCATTTGGTTGCGATTGTTGAGCTGTATAGTTACGCTGCTGAGCACCGAATTGAGCATTTTGATCTATAAAAAAGCATATACCACTTCGAAAAGAATAATAATAATAATAATAATAATAATAATAATAATAATAATAAGAGTAAAACAAACCCTGAGTCATGGATAACTGCGGCGGTGCACCAGCAGGATAAGATTGCTGCTGATCAACCCGCATCGAACTACCATCCATTTTCATCATCATTGCACCGTACTGATTTTGATTGGCCGACACAGACGCCATTCCTTGGAAGTCTATAATAATTGTTAGAAATAATCGCTGAATGAATCCGCAAATAAAATTACTTTGTGAGGCAGTATTGCCAGATGCAGCTTGTGCTTGACGTTTCAGGATCATCGTATGGATCTTCGTCTTTGAATCCTCTGAAGATAGAATTGAATCATTGTGCTCGTTGATGGTTAATGATTTGCTTTCAGAAACAAACCAAGTGCTTGTTGATTCGATGGAAACTGTTGAGGAGGTGCACCATGCATAAGTTGTGACTGCGTTGCTTGATTTACACCTCCGGGTGGCTGAGCCGATGGTGGAGGAGCTTGGCCAGGCGGACCAACAGAACCCCATCCATAAGCCTGCGCCGGTGCCTGACCTTGCCCCGGTCCGCCAGCAATTGAAGCAGCAGCGGTAACTGCAGGAGCTGTACCAGTGAGAACAGCTTGCGATGATGCAGTTGCATTCGATGACACTGCACCAACCACCGCAGCCAGTTGTTCAGCCGTCTTTTTCTTACGGGTTGTTCCTTGTGAACGTGTCGATAATCCTCCTGCATTTTTTCGACGTCCACCTGCAAGTACACTAGTTCATTGCCACTAATTGATTAAGCAAGTCGATTACCTCTGCTACCACGAGGCGAGGCAGTAGCTTGAACACGACCCATATCAGGTAGCTGTTGCACTGCACCAACCTGACCTGCGAATATCATCGGCTCATTGGACGGTGCTTGTGACGGTACAGACATTTGAGCTGCTGTCTGAAATTTGCAATAACAATAAGAATACAATGAAATAAAATCAACGCAAATAAATACCACAGATGTGGAGGTGGTTGTTGCAGGAGTGCTGTTTGACGAGACATGATGAACGCTGCTCACTGCTGTTTCAGAGACATCCATCGTTGGAGGTGACAGGTAAATATCCAGATTCGGTGGTCTTCAATTCATTTACTTGGTTATTATGATTTGCACATTCCGTTTCATTTTGTCATTATCTTAGGGTTATGAAAGCCTGCTCTTATTTATCGAACACTTTACTGACCCATGAAGGGAAGATTCGGTGAAGTTATCGTCAAATAGGAGTGTAATAATAGACAGCCCTACTCTAAACAATTCAAAATTTACGTAATTCATGAATTTATACTGATTTTTCGATTCTGAATATTGCTCGTCAAAATGAATAATATTTTGAATCATATTACCTATCCATACCACAGATGGTGGGTCGAACAAACTCATTGTAATGTGCATGCTGGATAAGACGTTGAATATGCTTTTGAACTGCAACTGGACAACGATCCAATTTCACCGCCTTAATAACGATAATAAACAATAAAAAACAAACAAGCCACAAAAAGAAGGTGAATAACTCACTTGAAACATTGTCCACGTCCAGGTGCGCTTCAACGAGCTTTCCGAATTGAAGTTTTGTACCATGTCATAGGACGAAATTTTTATTTTTTCAGCGAACTGAAATAAATGAGTAAACAATTAATCATTCATTCATCGACACACCATAATAACAATCAATATACACGCAATAATAATAAGGGAATAAAAATGCTCTACAGTTGATTATGAAGGTGCTTAATACAAGATAAAAATGAAATAATAATAATAATAACAGAAATACCTGTAATCCTTGCTTGTTAGCTTTAACGGGTGATGAACCAATCTGACCTTTCGACAGTTTCTGTGGAGAGATTGGTAGAGTGCCATACGGTTCACAAGTGATTAGTTCGAAAGCTGGCTTGGGTATCGGCAGAAATTGCATCAGACAGCGCAATTCGGGGATCAACGCACGCTCGTTCAGCTCTTTCTTCAATTCATTCCCGATTACAATTACAAGACTGACCTTCATAACACAGTCAAATGACAAGAACACAAAATGATTGTTGAAAACTGCTAAAAGTCCGTCCGAAGATCACGAACAGATAGGCTCATGAAAGAATTGAAACGAAAAACGAAAAACAGGCAAAGAAATGCACAAACTGGGTCTCAGGAGAACGAAAGAGCTAAGGAACAACTGATAATAAGACGACGAAAGTATATCGCTAAATGAGAAGAGCAGCACTCAATTGCAATAACACTAAAGAGGCACTTAATATAGCTGAGTAAAGAGATATAATAAAACGATTTTTGAAACTTACTCTCAGTTTTTTAACGATGACGCAATAATTAGTGAAACGATACTTTGTGTCTGGATCTTGTGAATTTACGGGTACTGCATTCATTGGATCGGTAATCGACCAAACCAATAATGTGCTCAGCATGTCGAAACATGATTCAAATAAAAACCTGAAAACAGTATAAAAAGAGAAACAATCGATAACCCAACAATTGCTATAATAAACAACAGTAATACATACCTATCACGTTCTCGCGAAACAATACCAAATAACATGAGTTGAAAGAGAAGTAATGCCCAAGCATCACAGCTATTTTGTTGACACACCGAATCAAACATACCGCCGATTAACGATAATCGCAATAGAAGACCTTCACGTTCCGTTGCGAATTTGCGCAAATATGGCAGTGTTGCATTCTTTAATTTTACAGTTAGTTACGGTTACTTATGCAGTAATAAAAACAGTCAAACTGAAAAAGGACAAGGAACTAACGTCTTTTGTTTTAGCCACCAAATCTTGCAGTTGCTTTAATAATGAGCCAACAAGACAATCACGCTGTTGATCTTCACCTTTCAAACACGTTAATACCAAATTTAAAAACGGTTCTTCACTTAACAACCACGCACTAGAATTTTTCAAAAAAATGATATCAATTAATACTGTTGTACATATCACTGCAAAGCACATCACAAACCTTTGTTGGATACGTTCTCTACTGCAATCAGTTGCCGTATCCAACATCGATGCCGCCTCTTTAAGGAATTTGGCTTGTACCGTTACGGCAGGAAACGATGCTGGTAAATTACCGGGCTTCGGGCATAAACGAATTAACGGCGATATCAACCAGTAGTTGGTAATGTGTTTCAATCTGGAAATATCACTATCACTGATCCATTTAACATCAATAATGAGACACACCTGAACGCTTTTCCAATAGCTGCGTCAGTTAATTTCTTATCGATTTTACTAGTGAATAAATCGCGACAACATCGTCCAATTTCGGCAATCAGAGCATCAGCTGCTATCGCCCCTTGTTGTGCATGCTTACTGCTCGAGCCTTCTGGTGATATCTGAATGCAATTGTATGTAGCAAAAATATCACAACAACAATAAGCTGAACAACCCACCTCTTTGATCATGAGTTTAAGATCGAAATATGTGGCACGTATATTCCAAATATTCAAAACTGAGAGCAGTTTGTCGATTAGTGATTTCTTTGAATTTCCATTACAAACTGTCAACTCTTGCACAATTAATCGTTCACATTTACGTCGCAGTGCCATACGTAACAGCTGTTGACCCTGTTAGCAAGCAATTTTCATTATTTGAGCACATTTCAATTAATTAATTACCAAACAATTCTTCTTGAGACGATGCGAATTGAATACATCCATATTGGTTTGTTCACAGACACGATAGATGCGTTGGGTAACCCAGTCCTGTTCGCACATTGCCATCAGAACGCCTTTTGATATTTGCGATATATATTCACGACGAAAATTATGTTCTCCTTTACTGTAAAAGTTTTAATAATGAAGAGTATTCGATCAATGCCAAACGACAAACCACTCACTCTTCAATACGATCTCTGAGTTTATTCTTCGTATAATCTGCTATTATCGATATTGTCAGAAGCAACTCAAACATTGATTCGCCAATATCGTGCAAATGTCCCTCTGATAATGCCCATTTATCAGCCATCCCCGACAAATGCTTTCGTCGCTCTTTTTCACCCGTATATAAAGATGATACTGCAATCATTCAATACATATTACTTCACACACCATTAGCTGAACAAATAAAACTACTACTAACGTATAATTGGCTCGTCGTTTTGGCATACCATATCAGCAATAACCAGTAACGCTAAACACACACCCGCTTCCGCATCAACGTCTGTTTTCGCTAAACATTTCATTGCAATCACACAAACACAGTCTATCTAGTTCGAAATGTGAAGAAGAACATTGTATTGGTCAATGTTCACAAAAATAAACAATAAAAATAATGATACATACACAAATCAGACTTTAATAGAGACGAAAACACAGACTGCAATAGCTGATAAAATAGGGCATTCATGCTGAAACAATTACGAGAGGCGAGTAGCATATAAAATGTTGCAATACTGTAATGACACTTTGAATCTTCAACCTGAAATATAATGAGTTGTGTTTATTCATGCTTCGCATTCATGTTCGTTCCTCAATGATAAAGATCGATCCTGATTAGTGATCTGATAATTAGGACTACTCTACCAAAGTAACGGCTCGAAACAAAAAATAACAAACATTAATAACAAGAAAGAGATCAGCAAATCCATGATTCGAACCAGCTACACTCGAACAGCACAACGCTTGAAGGGCACCACACCATTCGTTGCAGATGTTTGCCTGTGACGATAAATGCGAACAGATATTCGACAACTCGACGAGTTTATCGTAGTCGTTACCGCACTGTCTGGCAGCATTCAACGCACTAATCACGAAACTGTACCGTGCTTCTTCATCATTTATTAACGCGTTGATTCGACGATAATCATTGAATGAGAACATCCTTCTGAGTCAATTACAAACCATCACTAATGTTTACCAAACGAAACATTCCGTTCGAAATTCATCCCAAAAATTTCATTCTCTCTCCCCCCCCGCCCCCCTTAGAAAAACTCACACACAAAATGCCATTTTTTGGCTCATCTTTAATTTTTTTCCGCAGTTCTAATCAGATTTTTGTCAATTATCATCACTAAAATAGACCATTACATTAGATCAGCATCTAACATTTATTAATGAAACAAAGCAAAAACAAACTTCGGTTCATCCAGAAATTCCTTGAAAAGATGTGCGTTATATTTGGCCGAAGTGATTGAAGTTGAAAATTTAGTTTGTTGAATGGAAGGTAATAAACGTTTTAATAGATCACGTTTGGCATCGACCAATTTATTGCTGATTAAATCACATTCAATTAATTGTTGTTTGGCATTCAGTACGAATATACCTATCGACCGACCCCATCCGGTGAGACACGATTCTGTTGATTTTAGTTGATTCTCTATCAAGTTATACAATCTAAAACGATGCATTATTTCTATCCTTTGCGTCATTTTAAATCCAAACAATACTAATGTTACTACTAACAATAATAATAAAACAGTAATAATAATGACAACAGTAATAATATTGATGAAAAATAAAAAAGAAGAAACAATCACTAACTAACCCGTTAACAATTTCAGGTGCGTTTTCAGAGTGAATAAAATAATAATAGTTGTGACTAATATATGAACAGAGTATATAACCAAGGTGTGTGGACACAATCGAAGGAACACAGTCAACACGACGTTCTGATAACACCTGCTCAACCGACGCCAGTAACGGCAACAACTGCAATGCTCACCATAAACACATCATAAACAAGTATCACAATCAACGTTACCTCCTCAGCAAGTTCCATAATACCGTAAATATTCTTGCAATGTTCCATCATGTTCAATAACACATCGAAACCTTCAGCTGCTGGTAACACTGCACTATGGCCATCAACGAAATCGGTTATCATTAGAATAAAATTATCGCAGCACCAACCGCACAACACTAATTGATCATAATACGTCTGCGATCTGAATATTTCATCCAAATCGAAAAATTTATTGTTTTCGTGCACTTTTGGTGCTTTTAATAGAAATTACTCAAACGATAACAGATACTTCAACAATAATGATATTATTCATGGAAAAATAACGATGTTGTCCATGGATGAAACGAAAAGAAAAACCATCAGGCTTGACACAATAAATGATTATATGTCAAACATCGGTGCTCCAAGAGCCTTTGGCATCAGATTATGAAATTCAAAACGGATAGAATTCTCCAAAGATCAGAATGCCACACTATGAAACAATAACTGACGTATGTAAATTTCAGAATCGATACTGCGGTGAGATATGTAAATGAAGTAATAACTTGAATTTTTGAAGTGCCTCATTGATTTGATCACGACTTGCGCGCTTTTTGAAACGAATTTCGGATGGTTTCGAGAACGAGAACTCAATGACGATACGTTTTGTCCATATCTTCGCAATCTCACGTGCTACTTTCTTCAGTTCGTTCTTTATCACGTCTCGTTGTTCACCTATTCCGTACAGTAACAACGCTCTACAAATTCATTCACTCAACACTCATTTCAACTATTACTTCAATAACGGACCTCTGATTGCATTCACTGCGATATTCATTAGTTTGCGGAACTGACAAATGAATTAAAAAACGTTCGTGTGAAGTGACTTCATAACCCATGAAAGGATGTTCATCATCTGCTTCTAATGGCATATTCACTAATAAATTTGTTGATGATGACATTAAAAAGCGTTTTTCATCATTGTTCATTCCACTGAACATATTATCAGCATTCACATTCCGTTGCTGAAATAAGTATAGTTTTTTATCCTCATTCTTCATCATCGAATAATTGTAACATTCAAAACACTAACACTTTGTTGTATTCGATTCTTGATAAGAGTCATAATCGGTAACTGCTCGCTCATTTCACCAGTTGTAATCAAACCTTTCACATAAGAATCATGTGAAAATACACCAGCCCTTTGTAATTCCATAAACAAATGCATCAAATTGGCGAATTCCTCGTGAAAGTACTCATCACCAAACTTCGGTCCTTCTGTATCCAAATACTCCAATAAGATATCTTGCAAATGACGTTCACCTGATTGAACGATCATTTATATTTACTAATACAATACAAACTGTCATGTTCAATTCAAAGTAATAAATACCGAATTTGAAACCCTTCCTATGATTGACCCGCAATGCAAGTACACTCGCCACAACCAATGCTCGATAGGTACCTTCTCGTTCAACCGTTACTGCCCAATGTATTAAAACTTTTACTCGAATCGCGTCTTCATGCTAAATTTTTCATTATCAAATAAATTCAATTTTGAATAAATGTTCCACTTTTAAAATGGTTTCTGAAAAAAAAACTAACAGTTAACATCACTTACAATCATTTTTTTCAAAATAACTAAATGAATTCAAATTACTGTTACTATTATTTTCATCATAACTAACATCAAATTTTTCACGATATGAATTATTGAAAATTTGATTATAAATTTTCTCGATAGCCCTTGGCTGATCCAACCTCGCTGCATCTAACGCACCAAGAATTTCCAAACATGTTTGCACGATTAATGCTGTAAGACATTAATCATTAATAGTAATCATAACGACAAGCATAAATAAAGTCAAATGAAGCAACCGAATCCAGCTTTGTGTGAATGATTAATGGACCAGTGATTGTCGACAGCACGGCTTCGTCTCTTCACCTCGACAACCCTCAGCTGTATTAGTTCACTGAGTTTGTCATTGCCGTGACCTTGCGGGATCGGTAAGCACTCGATCGAACATGGTAAAACGTCTAATGGTGAACCGCATAAATTATGCAATAACGGTGGCGGTCGACCTTCTGCCACTTCAATATTATTATCAATGTCATTATTCAATGATATTTCCTTTTATCATTACAGTACCCCATCTAGAGTGGCAAGTCGCGTGAGAAAATTACTGAATGATGCATCAACGTCATTGTTGCCCAACTTTTAAATTCTCTTGCAACAAGTATAATTTCCTCAATTCTTGTGATTACAATTTCAATAAGATTACATGCTAACAAAGATGAATAATACAATAGACAAACCTTGAAAATTATTCCAAATTAATGCACCGGGACAATCGATTAGAATAGCGTACAACATACCACAAAGTATGAGGATAATAGAACGTTGATTTTGGCATTGAATCATCTCATCAAACATTTCGTTCATATCAACAACTCTTCAATTGTTCCAGTTACTTCTTCTATTCACTCAGATCGAATAAATAATAATAACAACAAACCTTCCAACTCCGTCCTCCATTTCTTTCTTATTCAACGCCAATCTTTTGGCAACCAAGAACGCACATCTTCTTGACAATAATAAATTTTGTGTTATTTGATCGGTATATTGCGAAAAAAAGGTTAAAAATAAACGAAATAACGTTAAGAAATGCGGTTTATCTGAGCGTTGTAAGAAACGATCAGCGAATATATCACATAAATCCATTAGGAATTCTTGTCGTTCGATCATACCATCCTATTAATATGAACTTCATTAATCCAGTTGATTTTTATCGATTAATAAATTAGGAGTATAATAACGAATGTTAACCTCATATGCATGCTTGCAGATACAAACGAAATGTGGCCATCGTTCCGTATAAACAATATTCGTATCCAATTTTGCACTATCACTCATTTGTGATAGCATCACCTTTATATACTTCGTGAATAATGATGCATGTTCTGCAAATACAATAATTCTGGCTATGTAAAATGGCAACTGAATAAACAGTAAAAGAAAATAACCCGAAGCAAGTTGGTCATTTGTTGACTTCTTCTGTTTATTAACATTCGTTGCAATGCCTTGACCAATCGCAATCAACTTCAAAAACCACAATGCGCGTTGAATTGGTACTTTGAAATCACATAAATATTCTAATGCGTCTTCTTTCTTGCGGAAAAACGGCGGCCTTTTGGCTAGTACTGCCAAGGATTTACCGATCGCGAGGTCCGTGAACCACTCCTTACGTTCTTTTGACTTGTCTGCTTGTCTCTAGAACAGTTTGCAGTCATAAATTTGCATTAAATCTCTTTTACATGCATAACCATTATTATTAACTAGTTTACGCTTGCTATCATAATAAACATATTCAACTGAACCACAACAACTAACAACCGTATGTGAAAAATTTTGAAATACTCCATCCTTGGTCGCCCTTTTGCGTTCTTTGTCCAAATTTGCATTTAATTCTAATTTTTTATTCAATATTTGCATTACTATCTGTGCACCACGCGTCATCGCCTCTTCTGGTGGCCGATCGAATCTTGGAACCTTCAAAATTTGTTCCAGTCATACATCAGTAATACTTTTATCAATCTTGACATGGTAGTTGAAGGCATTGTTAACAGCATGATTATCATTAAAATAATCGAAAAGAATACGATAAAAATTGAATCAGATTTCAACCTTAACGTTCCAAACAATTGATTCGTGTTCATATGACGTAACTGCTACTTGATACCCTTTTTTGAGACGATCTGCACCCAAATTGTCTTCTTCTTGCCTGGTCTATAAACATTTCAAATGGTTTGCTACATACTTAACTGTAAATTAATACCACATTCCTTTTCCTTTCCATTCAGTTTTGATCACAAAACGGAATAATCCGAAGACATCCAATCAGGTCCCTAAACCACTCATAGATCATCTCCTAACGTTCTTCATGCTGACTGAGAATTTGGATTTCGAATTTACTGAAGACTTCGTATTACCGAGTTATGATGTTGAAATCTGGCTACACACATTCATGAAAAAAAAGACATGATACACTGGTGCAGGGATCGATCCGAACCATGAACCCGACCTGCACCATAAACCCCAAACTTACCACTACACTATTGATACACCAAAATTGCTACGCCCAGCACTGCACTATTGTTTCTTGACACCGTGATTATAAGTTAAAACTGCTTCAATCAAAAAAAAAAAAAACTGAAACGCTTACATCCTGCGGATAGACGTCAGGTGGACCGAGACGTGAACGCTTAAGGGGTCGCCTTTCAGGCGTTTGATGGTGCCATGAAACAACACTTAAACTCTTCATATTTATTTTAAAGTTGTTGATAACTGTTGATTATTGATTGATAAACATCCCTTAATCTTTTAATTGATCTAGCTTTAATTATGTAGGCACTCAGCTCCCTCGATATAATCTGAAATATATCGAAAATTGTGTAAAAATGATCGTTATCATTCAAGTCGATTGATAAGCGAATCCATAATAAACAAATTGAATGTAGACACGAGTGACCCACAAGGTCAGCTCTAAGATTGCTATGAAATTTTCAGACCCATCTTCATGACATTAGCTGGAATTTCAGGTTATCGGGATATAGCAGATAGATCAATTTGATACCAAAAAATTCTGCAGATCCAAACAATTGAACAACATCAAACCACAATATAATTAAATCGCAATAAGCAACGATCAAAATGTGGCATCATTGCCGCCATTAGTGACCCAGAGAAACGGACAGATAGACGTACGGAGACACAAACAAAACAAGAAGTGTGATTTTTTTGTCTGGTGGCGAATGCTCTACGATAGATATGATCAAACATACGGAAGTGATTTTCTTATTTTCTTATGAGATGCCGCCTGCAGGATAATCATATTTCTGCAAGTTATCTCGTAGTCAAGTGGTACTCGGTTATTTAACGTTTCGGTTCGATTTGGGCAATGTAAACGCATATTTACCATTTTTATGCACTTATTACAAAAGGCATGTGTTATTATGATTTACACTTAGTGTGTTTTGATGCGGTCACGCATAGCACCTTGCTAACAGGATCTTCAACTTTCTTCTGTGGGATTCAGTGCGATGTTTTATCGTGAACATAATTCACATGTCTTTTGTAGAGAACTAAGGAAGATTCCCTCAGATGATATGCTCCGGTTTCAGCGCTGTTTTGTTTGTATTGTATTAGCCATGGTATACGTAAAGTGTATTGCATAGCGTTGCCTTTTTTTCACATCACTTATAAATGTTTTCATAAATGCACGTTTAGATTTATACTTGATCATTTCATTATCAATACGTTCACATATAGATTAATGATGTGTATGCGTTTTCTTCTGATATAATCACATGTGTATAGTAGTCGTTTGGCGTCGAAAATCAACAATTTTCAAGTCGATCTATCAATTTTATTCAGACGAATTTTGAAGATGGATGTAAATCCAGTAGAAAATATTCTCTACGTTGCAGATTCCTACAAAGTTGGTTTAATTTGTGTCATTTTTAGCCTTTCTTCTCATTCATGTTGTTGTTATTTCAAAAAAGTTTTCTAATCAATTTCAGATAACCCATCATAGTCAATACCCAAAAGGCACCAGTCACGTGTACAGTTATTTTGAGAGTCGAGGTGGCAAATTCTCAGAAGTGTGCTTCTTCGGTTTGCAGGTAATTTTTTGAAATAAGTGTAAAGGAAATCCTCGATGTTCAAATTATGGAGTAATTGAATTTTCAGTATTTATTGAAGCGTTGGTTAGTGGGACCGGTTGTGAATAAGCAAATGATACAGCAAGCGAAACATTTTTATAAAGTTCATTTTGGTGATCTGGATGTGTTCAATGAAAGTGGATGGAATCACATTGTTGAGGTGAATTCCGTTTTGACTTTCTTTTACTTCAATTTCGGATGCGTTTTGCTTCAGCATTGTTTTGATGGGGCGGGGATGGCGAGGCCATGATTCACACTCACAAGATGACAGTCTAGCAATGATGATGGTTAACATATGATTAAAAGCACGGTGTGATATGGATAATATAAATTTTGAAGATAATCGCGAATAAAATTAAATTTTTGAGTAGACATAGATATTACAACAAAGAAGGGTTCGTGAGGTAGTTGTGAATGAGGCTATTTGCAGTAACTTTTTCCGTGCATCGAATCATATTCTAAATTGCCAGTGATTTATAGCAACACAATGGATATTTACCGTTGAAGATAAAAGCAGTCCCTGAGGGCACGGTTGTTCCGGTCAAAAATGTTCTTTTCACGGTTGAGAATACTGATCCCGAAGTACCGTGGCTCACCAATTGGTTCGAGGTGGGCACATAACGGCTTGTTCTATGTCATCAGTATATCATTTCCTAAGAAGGAGACGTTCTTTCATTTCCATGTAATTAAAAATTTGTTGATCGTAGACATTGCTCGTACAAATGTGGTATCCGATGACCGTGTGCACTAATTCTCGCGCTCAGAAATGTATACTGGCAAAATATTTGCATGAGACAGCCGATTCACTTGATGGTTTACCATTCAAGTTACACGATTTTGGTTATAGAGGTGTTTCTTCAGTGGAGGTATTTGGATTTTATTCCCTTGTTTATGTTCAGAGGGATGCATCTATCAAAAATTCATTCATTCCCTATGCATCATTGCAAACGAACTAATTGCATTTAGAGTGCATCTATCGGAGGTGCAGCGCATCTCGTAAACTTTGTTGGTACGGATACTATCGCAGGATTACAATTATGTCGAAAGTTTGTTTTATTTATTCAATTCTTTCCTTTTTTTGTTATTGCGTATTTTAAAATGCTATGAATGTGCCCATCTGTCTATAGGTATTATTCGTCGATGATGGCCGGTTTTTCGATACCAGCTGCTGAGCACAGGTATTGATTTTGTTATTTCGATATCGATTTTATGGATATCTTGATTGAAAATAATGATTAATGCCTTCAGTACAATAACAGCGTGGAAGAAATCTGGTGAATCAGCAGCTTATAAGCATATGCTCGAGCAATTCCCGGAAGGTTTGGTATCGGTCGTAAGCGATTCGTATGATGTTTACAATGCTGTTTCGAATATTTGGGGTGAGCAGTTGCGAGATATGGTCGTTGATCGTGCCAATCGCGGTGGATGTCTCGTTATCCGACCTGATAGTGGTGATCCTTGTCAAGTTGTTGTCAAGGTTTCTCTATTTACTTACTTCTATTATTATTTTTGCAATTAATATTGTTCACTGAATCATATTGTAGGTTCTGAATTTATTGGCCGAAAAGTTTCCGACGTCAACAAACTCGAAAGGTTATCGAGTATTACCATCGTATTTAAGGATTATGCAAGGTGATGGAGTGAGCTATGAAACTATTGGAAAGGTTCGTTTTATAGTCATTGTTGATATTGCTAATAAAGACATTCATTTCACTTTTCAGATTCTTGAAGCAATGAAAGTTGATGGGTGGAGTGCAGAGAATATTGCATTTGGCACAGGTGGTGCGTTATTGCAGAGATTGGATCGAGATACGCAGAAGTGTGCATTTAAATGTTCGCATGTGATTGTTGATGGTGAAGGCGTAAGTTTTTATAATTGTCGTTTCGTGATTTCTACTTTTATTACGATCTTTTATTCAGGTTGATGTTTGGAAAAATCCGACAACGGATACTGGGAAAAAGTCGAAAAAAGGTCGTTTAACATTGCAAAGACGAGATGATGGTTCAATTGTGACGATTCAAGAAGGCCTTGGCGATGAATCTAAGGTATGTAAGAAGATAAATTATAAACATTAATATTATTGCTTCCAATTAAAAAATGAAATGAAAAGAAAATTGTAGGATATGATGGTGACAGTATTTGAAAATGGTCGGTTGTTGGTTGATTATACACTTGATGAAATAAGAGAACGTGCCGAAATTGATCTCGTTAAACAAATGAAGCGGAAAAAGCGAAACGTATTCGGAAATAATAGCGCAGCTGGTGATAATGCAAGCACGAAAAATATCAAATCTAGTACGGCAACTGCTAATGGTACAGTTATCCGTTAAGGTTAATTTATTAATTTCAGTTTAAAAAATATTATTGCTTACAATTAATATTGTAGGTTGAATTATTATTGGCAGTGAAATAGTTGAGGTTAGTTTGTTTTCTGAATTTTCATGTTAATCGGTCTGATTTGAAATAATAGTAGTAATTTCAGTCAGTTCAAGAAGTAGTGGTCGATGGCCATTTGGTCGGTATTCTTTTAGAGGAATTATTATTGGCAGTGAAATAGTTGAGAATTCATGATGACTGAAAGGATTAATTGTCTGATAGGAAGAGTATACTTGCAAGGTTTATGATAAGGAAAGTGTTGTTATTGTATGTGGTCATATACCTCGTCATATTTCATTCATTTGATGTTACTGCATAAATTAATAACTTTTTATCATTCAATCTTCCGTTCATATGATATAAGCGACGATTCAGTCATAGAATAGTTATTATGATTTGTATTGAAAAGACGAGACTTTTGTCCAAATAGATTCATATGATTATCGTTGTGTTGAAGTGCATTTTAGCAATTGTTTAAATGTATGAGTATGGATTTTATTTGTAAAATTTTGTTTGTGTGGTACCACTTTTCATTTTTACTGAGTACTCATCGAACTTTATTGATTAGTTGCTGAGTGTTGAATGTATTTGTTACGTGTTTGATTCCTGTGTCCTTATTCCATTCTCATTACTATTATTATTATTGTTGTTATTATTATTGCTACTGTTGTTACTAGTGGAGTTGTTCGTTTAATTAATCCTTCTGCGGAATGAGCATATACATGACAGTATAATATAACAAAAGCCAAATATGCTTTCGTGATTATCAATTTGTTCGAATCCGAGGTTTTTGATTGTTGTAAATTAATTTAGTGAGTAATTAATTTTTATATTTGTGTATATTCATTTTTATATTTGTTTGGTTAACTATGTTGGTGAAAATAATGGGGATCATCGTAGTGGTGTGTATGTGGCAGTTGCAGCTTGCGTTTTGATGAGGGATGTGTTTGATTTTGATAGTGATCACTAAATGAGTTAATTGGTTGCTTCAGTAATATTGAGCGCATTTTATATGTTTCAAGCTGGTTAGTTTTCTTACTGATCCATTGTTCGTTTGTGTGATCTCAATGCGATAATTTTATTTATTATTTGAATAGTGTGAAGGTTGTTATTCATCTCACCGATTCATTTGTTTCCATTGTTTTGCATTAAATATTCACTTTTACAGCTTACAGTCTTGCAGGACAAAACATTTATGATATTGTTTTACATATATTCACGAGTGCTATCTGTTCTCTTTTGATATTTTGACTTTGACTTCCAATTTGAGACGGTTCTGATTATTACATTGTCAGTACTATCTCATTATTATATCGTTCTCAAATTTATTATTCAACGATATTGTTTTAATAAAAGAAGTATACTTGCTGAAGTAATTTTCAGTAATAGCAGTTTTCATTGCAACTCGTTTGGAACGAAAATTGTTGTTGTTGGTGAAAATGGATGTTTTGTGTGTTGTTTCTATTTGAATTCATAAACTGTTTTAAAAAGAGTGATTATGTGCAACAAAATTCAGATCTTATTGGATGGGTATTGTTAATAATTAATTGATGTTACCGCTTCGTGTGCCAACGTGCACATTTCCTTTGCTCAATCGCACATTACGTTGTATCAGTTCAAAACAGGAACTGAAGCATTACTCTTTCCCAGAAATAAGACGTGACGACTGTGAACAGGTAAAGCCCTTCCTTATTCATACCTTTATTCATTTATCCGTAATTGTGGTGCGTAGCAGAGTACACACCAACCGAGTGCGAGTATGGTGAATCGCCCAGTTGGTATGTAACGTGATCACGATATGAACAGATGTGTGCGGTTATCGATGGTGATGCTCAAAAGGGATAATTAATTAAGTCATAATGCAGCAATTCATATCTGGTTGGGGTCCAGGTGGACAGAAGGTGAATACGGCACAGAATGCAGTGCAGTTACGACACAAGCCAACCGGTGTGGTCGTTAAGGTGCATCAATCGAGATTACTCCCAAAAAACATCGACATTGCTTATGACAGGTTGGTAATTGCTACTCTTTTCAGTTTCGTATTGAATGAGTCATGGTGTTTATTAAATGTACGAAAGGAAATTGCGTGAAAGAGTTTGTAAATCGGTGGTAGCATAAATCATCGGGTAAAACAAACGTATTTGTTACTTTCAATTCATTTAATCAAATTCAAACTGCTCAATTTTGATTCAAGACTGAAATACGCTGTGGATCGATATTTGAATGGCGAAAATTGTTATGAAGAACAGTTGAAGAGGTTAGAACGTTTGAAGGAGGAGAGATCCAACAGAAAACGACAGTTAAGACGTCAGTTAAAACAAGACTTACTGAATAACCCTTAATTTTAGCTATTATTATTGTTGTTATTATTATTATTATGAAATTTTTAATTCGTTTTTTCATTGTTCATTAAATGTTCTATTGATAAAGAGATGGTAATGTTTTTTGTGCTGTAACTTTTTGTTTGAAATAATGTTGTGAGTTTACGTTAGCATTTCCTTGATAAGCCTTAACAGTTCTGAGTAAAATTCTTTCAGCAATAGCCGTAGCTTATTTACCTATCAAACTTTGTATTATGTTCGTTAGTATTTCTTCTTTCGAAATAAAAATTATCAAATAGAAGTATTATCTGGTTATTGGAGCATATTATTTAAAGTGCGACAAAATTAGCGTGTTTTAGTCGTTCTTTTTTTTCTTGATTTTGAGCATGTTAATTAATTAAGCGTTTTGGAATTTCATTTCGAGAAGATCGGATGGCAGGTAGGGAATGAGTTTGGTTGTACAATAGCAGGGTTGTACAATATATTAACATGCTAGAATAACGTGGTGATGGGTGCACTATTGCTATTTTATTATATAGTCAATTGTGAAATTGTGTTTTGGGCGTATCCTTGCACATCTCCTCCCCGCCTGAAGTTCAATAGCCGTAGCCTATTCACCTCATAATGTGAACAAGAAAAAAACCAAAGTCATTTTCTAATTGTAAGGACTAAACTCTGTTGGTTATGTATCTGTGCAGTGATCATGTTATATGAATCTGTTTTGTTGTCAACTCGCTAGTTTGCCTTATTGCCGTTTATCAGTAATGAATCAATAGAGTTTTTTTCTTTGCATACTATGTAAGAGTTCATTTATTTATGTCGTAAGTGAATCTATATTTGTGTATCAATACCACTATAGATAATGTTATATTTGCAATGAGTAGGAAGGTTCATATCAACTAAAGTAATGCTAAAGTAAGTGATAGTTGTTTCCGTTCACAAACAAGTGCTTCAACAAATCTGAAACAAAATATAAACATAAATAACATGATAAGTGATATCACAAAAATGCTAACATGAATCGGAGACATGCATTAAATGCAGTATTATAGTACGCCTGTTCTCACGTTCTTACATTTCATTCCCATCCTTTGGTTATATCACGGATCAGCATTCTTCCTCCTCCTCTTAATCTGGGTTTAGAAAATCTGTCGATGATGCCAATAGAATCAGTTTCAGCAACATCTTGATGAGCGATTTCATCTGAACAGATGCAACCGATCGACTCCTATTATCCCTCCCTTATGTACATTCCTTATTATCCATTCGTATTACTACTACTATTACTATCCATGTCAGTTGCGCAGTCCATTTATTCTTTTCATCTATTCACCAAACAAAATAAAACGATTCAATTTTTGCAGAATCTGACGCAAATCCGTCGTTCGTCGTCCTAAACGTTGGTCGTTCATGTCAAATGCTTTTTTGCGCTGCATTCGTTTTATGCTGCTGTCTTATCAATTATGCATCAGCAATGAATGATTAATGCTGGTAATGACAATGATGACGTCAGTTGAAGGATACTCTTTCTAAAATTTTATGCACACGCAATGACGAATATCTTGTAAGAGTGATACGTCACTATATATCTCATTTAATTTTGTTTCATTCAAAAATTCTGTCATATAATTGAAACATGCGAAACTCGTTGCAATAAATGAAAATGTTCATTTTATTACCATTTATTTTATATTCATACTTACTTCGCTCGATAGCCTATTAGCACGCATGGTGTTTTCGATGAGGTTGCAATGAGATACGCGTCAAAACTTGCTTAATTATTATCGATTTTAGTATTGCTGCTCTACTGTTAATGAGATGATGTACTCTGTGAATGTAATTAATATCTGCTATTAGTAATAATATTAAGGTTAAATAATTGGGATGAGACATGCAATAGAATGATAACGTGTGTGTGTTTATAGAACTAAACGACAGCAATAAATGTGTGTACAAAGTTTGAATGATGATGCAAAATAACGTCATCGTTATTCGATGACGGTCGATAGCATCATGCTCATATATGTGTGGGATAATGAAGTTAACCATGAGACGATATTATATCAATTTTGTTTCATTATTTTCGCGATCTCCATGCTCATCAGCTGTTAGTCATTATGATTATCATTAACACTGTTGTTGTTCTAGTTATTTTATTATCACATCTCATCATTCTATCAGACTCAATGAATATGGCAAGAATACGACGAAGAAATAAGTTGAATCCATTCTAGTTTCATTGTTTTAATCAGTCGGAAAACAAGCAATAAACTGAAAGTAATAATCGTCATTGAATGTTTCACGCTGATTGAAAGGTTCACTTAGGCATCTTTTGCTTTGCGTTGATATCAGTCAGCAAGTGAATAACTAGTCGGAAATAGGCAAACAACAGCAGACCATCAAAGAGCCTATGAAATATTTATTTCATCATCAGTCTGATGTGATGATGCTTAGTCCCTGCATTGACATTCTTGTGAATAACCGCAATTTATGCGTTAAATAATCATCTCTTGATTATAATAAGTCTTCCAAATGATCAGCTCATATTCATGCGAGACCTTTTCTCATGCCCTAAACGTATTGTATTATTAAATTATGTATCAAATTAACTCAATAATGGCAATTGTCCCTATATGAGTACAAGTAATAAAATACAGATATGTAGGTAGGTATGCAGCCTTCACGGTAATCTGATGATTACAAATAATCCATTTGCTAGTTAAGTTAATTTGTAGAACTAAAATCGCTAAAACATGTTTATTGGGCAATGCAGTTTATGAATGGTTTCTTATTAGATAAATGCTATTAATTGACCAGAGATGTGGAATTACATTCAATGGTGCTGTGAAATTTTATAGATGAATTTTCGAAAATTGTTATTGAAAACTCGAATCATTCCACTTCATCGTCACATCTTATCGCATCTCTATGTCGTAATTCATTTAATCTATCATCCATCCAACTAGCTATCCACCCCTTTATTCACGTCAGCTTCGTATAACTATCGCTGTTAAGGCTGACTGCTCACTTGATACAAAATTATTGAACGGAGAGTATATTGAAGCAAACTTGTGTTGATGAATATTCCTTGAAAAATGAAGTATTGTTGTTTCGAAAAAAAAATGTTCTGAAAGGAAGTTGGTGTTGTGCAGAAGAGTTAAAGTGCAAGGTGATTGCATTAATCATGATCTAGAAGTTGGGACGCTAAAAATTGCACATCATGCAATTTTTATTGTAAATTCGAAACATTCTTCATTGCAGTTCATCGTCATCATGTCGTGTCACTTATCATCGTCACCACCAATTCATAATTTTGCCTCGTCATCATCAGCGATTACTTGCTCTTCCAATCCCATAAGAACGCCCGTCCTAGCTCGATCCTCAGTCCCAAACCCAACACAAATCACCAACCAATGTCTAACTCGACGAGCACGTTCGTGTGGTATCAACTTTTCATCACAACATCCAACATCCAAGCCAAACGCAACTCAAAACAGTAATCCAACGCCAACGATTCGATCATTCTTTCAAGAAACCTATTCAGTCTTCTGTGCACCAGCAGCCGTCGCACAACTCTCAATCATCTCCAATGAACGCCCACAGTCAAAATCACGACGATCATCTGCTTGTACCAACGCTTCAGTGAGTAATCTTCAGAATGAATCGTTGTCAATAGTTGATCTGGCTGAAGACTCTGGTTTATTGCTGTTGAATCCATCGGATCTGGTCTTCGAAACATCGCAGTCTGGTATAGCATATTACGACTTTGTTTTATCAGCTGCACCCACCTCATCAAGCAGTCAGCCATCTCCATCTACATCACTAACTCCACTCATAACTCCACATACAAACAGCATTTATTCACCAACAGCACCAATCAACGCTGCTGCGTCTGGTAGTGCTCATGGTGGTTATCAGTTGTTCTTAATCAAATTCGATGCAAAAACCAATGTGGAATGGTTCGAAACAACGGAAGTTTCGAATGAAATCATGATGCAAAATACATTACCGTATGATGATCTCGCAATGATGACACTCGGTGTTTTGACGTGGAAAGATAAAATTCAAAGGAGTCGGGTTCGTTTATTTTATCGCTCATATTCACTGCTTTCATTTATATTATTACGCCAATGACTAATTCACGGTACATCAATTAAAACTTGAATGAATTATCAACCTTCAGGTATTGTGTTTGGTAAAAAGAATGGAATCAAATAGTACACAGTCATTAGAAGCACTTAAAAGAGCCACGAATAAATTTAAGTGCCTTCATCATGTGCTTTCAATTGGTGAACGGAAGCTTTCTGTTTGTTGTGCATCTAATAAGTGAGTATTATTGTTGCTATACCATAGTAATATTCTGATTATTACATTTCAATGTTATCATCGTATGACTGCAAGAGATCAGCTGAGAAAGGCTTGAACTGAATGTGAATTCAGATCATCATCATTAGTATCATCATTCTCGTGTTCATCACGTTGCCGTTTATCGCAAGATGGAATGAAATTACGAGTGTTGATGTGTCAGTCGTGTACCAAACTCGATCAGTTACCATCACAAGCATTACGCGAAACCAAATGTCTATTACATCCCAGCTCGAATCCCATTTTGTGCTTATGTTTCCCTCTTTCTTGACTCATTTCCTTCAGTAATCCTTCAAATTACGTGCATCCTCTCTTCTTCACTTCAGCAAATATGTGAAAATGTGAATGAACAACTTCAATGTTAGTAATTTATAATGAATTAAAAAATTATATTGTAAATGTTTAGGAATAATGAATGCCTATGATATGTATATATGAATATATGTGATAATTTTGTTTCATTGCTTTCACAATTTTTGTTTTCATCTCTGGATAAATAAATCTTGTAATGTCGTTCAAGTGTAACATTTGCTCTACTGACAAGGAAAGGTCACGAACTTACTCCCACGTCTCAGGATGAGATAAATATCAACGTATATGCATAATGAAAGCAAAATGTGTGCATCCGCGACGCAATTCGTCCACAATTACAGTATTATTTGCCTACACTTTCATGTGTCACCGCCTAAGTCACAGTTATCTGCCATGAATTGTGTGCACCCATGAAAGTCTTGCTTTTATGATTGGTTTATTTCTTGTTGCATGGGTCACAATTAGATGCGAGCAATGGTCGTTCACTCAAATTGAATTAATTTCAGTTCAAAAACATCTTGTTCGAAAAATCGGTTGTTGATGTGGGAGAGAAGTGTGGCACAATGTGTTCATCTATGCAATGGCAATGTGTACATAATATATGCTCCGCGACAAGTCCCACTCGGACAAATAACATCCAGCTACTCAATTATGAGGTTCAGGCGTTATCATAAACTTAAATGTCAGGGTGCGACATATCGCGGAGCAAATTGTCGTAGGTTCGACAGCTCACATCCCTTCCTCCTTGACCTGAACGACATAATAACCGCCTCAATTATATTAGTCAAAACTTCAGCAAGAAGCAACCGAAATGACGGGTGAAGTTAGCACAACGACAACGACGACGTTCAGCTTGGAGCATATCAATACGACTGGCAGTATTCTTAATGATGCAAAGTAAGCGCTAATATCAAAGATGAATGATTTCGAAGTTCTCACTTTAAAATGACGATAGTCAAAGTGAAATTTGGCAGTGGATTGTGTTTAAGCTTAGGCTTAGGCTGAAGCTCATACCAGAAAACTGACGGCATCTTTAATAGGTACCTGATAGCGTCAGCCTAGGCCTATGATCATCGCCATATTTCACTGACATTATCGCTGTTGGATACTGCTTCATATTCATCACTAGTTGAACTTATGATACTGTTGAAGACAACCATTGGCAACACGCTTTCGTGCATTGTTTGTGCTGCGTAATTTGGGATGTAATGAAAGTGTGAAATGGATTGGTAAATGCTTCAGCGATAAGTCAGCATTGTTAAAGCATGAATTAGCCTATTGCCTGGGTCAGACACAGAATGCAAGTGCTGTACCGATACTTATCGATGTGTTAGAAGATGAGGAACAAGGTTTGTTGATTTTTATGGATGTATTGTAAATGACGCCTTGCATGTTCAGATAAATTGTGCACAGTTCACGTTTTGCAGAGACAATTGTGCGACACGAAGCTGGCGAGGCACTAGGCGCAATTGGTGATCCGTTAGCTTTACCAACTCTGAGGAAATATTTAACTCACTCTGAACCAGCATTAGTAGAAACTTGTGAGTTGGCGATACAGCGAATTGAGTGGCTCTTAAATAAACGATGCAATGACAGTGAATTCGTTGACAATAGAAGTCCATATAATTCTGTTGGTAAGTGCTAATAGTAATTATTCTACTCTTAATAAAATTTTAAACGGTGTGAATAATAGTAGTACTGATGAATACGCTGAGTAAAAATTTAGATCCATCACCAGCAAGCTCAGAAAGAGATGTTAAAAAATTAGGTGAAATATTAGTGGATGCGTCTAAATCACTTTGGCAACGATATGAAGCAATGTTCGCCTTAAGGAATCTGAACACAGATAAAGCGATTGAAGCACTTTCGAAAGGTATAAATAAAGCTCTTTCTAGTTGTGCTCGAATTTCCATGTTTTTCGTTCGCTCACTGTTATTAATATTTTCATTACTATTTTCATGAATGAAATTTAAAATGCAGGTTTGGAGTGCCCAGAGAGTGCGTTATTCCGTCATGAGGTTGCTTATGTGCTAGGTCAAACACAGTCTCCGATAGCTGTCAAGAGTTTAAGAAGTCATTTAGAATGTTTGAATGAAAACCATATGGTTAGACATGAATGTGCTGAAGCGTTGGGTGCGATTGCTACCGAACAATGTGAAGAATTATTGAAGAAATATTTGCATGACAATGAGGTGAGGTTATTGTTTTATTGATTCATTTATTAATTAATCACTTAATTCTACTCATTTTCAGCAAGTCGTTAAAGAGAGTTGTATTGTAGCATTGGATATGGCTAAATATGAAAATAGTGATGAATTTCAATATGCTCCTGTGGCATGATTATTCTTTTTTAATATCGTCATTAATGTGGATTTTTATTGTTACCTGTTCAATGTTTTTCGTAATTTCCATTCATACTTATGTTGGTTGTTCGCTCAGAAATAAAGAATTTCAGTTGACGATTCTCTCACAAATGATTTGTTTCCATGTAAAGCACTTTTAACTCGGCAAAATCCGTTCATCCGACTTGCTATTTGTTGTTTATCATTGTTTTTGTGACGAATCGAGTGTTTATTATGCTTGGATCATGGCGTGTATTGGGTTTTGCGTAATTCATTTGCAGATCTCATAGATACATTGATAATAATTACTGTAATAAATTATACAAAATGAATAAATTATTCAACATGGGTCTACCTCTACGTTCTTCTGAGATAGGTAATTTATTTTCTAATCTTCATTACCACCAAAATCATATTACTGAATAAGTCATTGCGGTTCATAATTTGTATAGTAGGATTATGACCACGAGCTTTTTGCGGGTAACAGAACGCTTAACGTAGACCCCTGTGTCTTTTTTTTATGTAATGAATAATTTTAATAAAACTGCAATGACTTATTCCTCAACCCAATTTCATCACTATTCTTTAATATTAGATGGTTATCAAGGTATTTAGTTTTGGAAATATTGTTCAGGTAATCTGCGGCGAGTGATTAGCTTACGGAATCGTACAACGTCTTCTGCAGATCCTGTTGGTTGATTATACTTTTACATCTTTGTTGTTATTGCTAATTGCTGTTATTGTTATTCAAATTTCAGAGTTGTTTGAGCCTAAACGATGTTGGCCGTTTATACAAGGTATCTGATGATGTTGTTAAAAGGCTGTCATTCGACAAAATTTTGCCAATCCGATTCGCGAAACAGATTGAAACGCTTAATGAATGTGTTTGGCTTTGTAGAAGGCCTTTCCTTGAAGTGATCAATTGTTTGAAGGTAATTTCCATGGACGTTTGTTTTCATTTTATAATGATTATACTCAAATTTGTTGTTCCTGTTATATGATAAACATTATTGTGGCCAAAGTTTTCTTAAGGCTGTTAGAACGACTGCGCCAAACCTACGAATTGTTTTGTGGGGAAAATTTGGAACTGGCAAATCGACGACGTTATATCAAACATTACATTATGCTCATTTACATCAGTGGATAGTTTTTACAGTTCGAAGTGGTAAATTATTTATTTGTTGTATGATTTTTTCGATGTGTTCGTCGAACACTCCGTTTTCACTCATCTGCTGAGTATTTGAAATTAAAGGAATCTATTTGACACGATATGCAAAAGAAATTCAAATGTCCACCTATCATCCTGGACGAATAGACGTACCTCTACAGGCGATTGAAATGCTGCAACTTTTCAAGCAGAATAATGCGCCTTATTGGAGTAAACTTTCGGTAATAATAATCCGTTGGGCTTATTCGTTAGACTTTTAAAAAATACTATTATGAGTTTATTAATAATAGTTTACCGAGGAACGGCAATCCTGATGAGGAGTTATTCCTCAATGACTCCCAGTCATAAGTCGAGAGGATGTGCCTCCCAGCCAATAAGGTGTCCGTCGACGAACACTATCTCATTGTCCAGTTGGTTCATGTTTCAGGAGTTAAAAACTGGCAAAAATTATGAGTGGACAAAAGTTGAGAAGACGTCAATGGGTCGTCCGATAACAGATATTGTTGAAATGGTTTGTTTCAACGGAACGTTTTTGAGTATTTTGATAGCAATGAACTGAAAGGGAACGAATATTCCAAGTGAAATGGATGATATTTCGATGACATTTCAGAATCAGAATTTATGAATTGAAATTAAAAAATTAGAGATTTGAAAAAATTTTTTAAAGGGTCTTTCCGCACCGTTTATCGCTTCGGATTGTGTTGGTGCTCTGTTACGAGAGTTGAAATGGCATGCAACTGAGAATCATTTTCGTTTACTATTCGTTATTGATGACGCCAATTCGCTGTTCGGCAAAACCACTGTGAAACGGGCTGATCGAAGCTACGCGGCCGCTAATGATCTCACACTTGTTCATCATATTCGCAAAGTTTTTAGCAATTCATGGGTGACGAGTTATTTGTTCTTCACTTGTTGATTTATTGTTTATGCGAACCGAGTCTCAGAGGATTGATTCCCTACCGAGGAGTCCCGTATTCGGTTATTTAAGGGGACTGCTTGGTAAGGAGCTAAATGTCTGTTATCCATGCGAGTGAAATTTGTAAAAGATTTTCACTTGAAGACAAATGGAGCGTGTGTGATGGTGGCCGATAAAAAAGAATTGAGTGATGCTCGAGATGCTGTAACGATACCGCTGAATACGCCTTTGGAACTTTTTGGTGAAGAGGTAAAAATACCGAGAATCGTTATGACGTTAGAATTGTGTCTCATCAAAATGTTTATTCGTAGGGCTTCGACGCGATTGAGCCGTTCATACCGATTGAGACGGAACTCTATACAGAGCAAGAAACGAACGCATTGTATGATTATTACAAGCAAAAGCACTGGATTGCCACTCAGAATGGTATTCACTTGTTCAATTATCATATTTACTAATGCTCATTCACCAGTATTGCAGGACGTAGCGAAGTGGGTCGTAAGCAGTTGATGTATTTGAGTGCATTCAATCCGTTCGATTATGAGAGATTATGCGCATTTCTGTGATTCATTTATGTAATACTTATGATAACAATCTTTTTTATCACCTGTATGTACAACAACAATACGATTAATTACAATATCGAATTCATTTTTGAATTTATTAAACACATAATAACAGCAAAATGTGAAATTTTCTTCCTTCAACAATCTACACTCATATCAGCAGTTGTAGTAATAGTACTGGTACTAATACTACTACTGCAAATAGCGGATATAACTATTTCCTGGTACTGGTATGTTCAGAAGAATAAATTTTTTCCAAAATACCGGTTAACTCACCAAATTGCCCATCTAAAGTCGCCAAAGTTTGTTGAGTGAGTGTTTTAGGTAAATCAAGTAACTGTGACGTTTCCATTAAAATTCCATCAAAAGTGTTCACTGCTTCGGAACGATTTTCTTCGAATGTTTTCTTCATACACAATTCACGAACTTCTTGCATGGATAAAATTTTCGAATCGTAAACAACTGCTGAAATTTAAAGCGTATGTATACCTTCATTTCTATCACTATTCAACACATTTTTAGAGTAACAATATGCAAACTGAAGCCTAACCCAGTGGTTCAATCCACGCCAATTTATCGCATTCTTGAACGATGGTCCTCAACGACTGCATGTTCTTACCAAATAACATACAGTTTGAACCAATCAACAGAACATTCAACGTTTCCAATGGAGTTGCTTCGAACGCTTTTTGCATGATACGATTACCGTAATTACGAAACTCGAGACCCTTCAAACGTAGTCTGAAATTGATAACAGGATGCTTCGTCAATGACAGCATTATTGATAAACAAAAAGAAAAAGGATGAGTTTCGTAAAGTACAGAGAGACAAGAACGATACTGATTTCTGGTCAGCCAAAGCGTTCGACCATTCACAGGAAGGAACTGACAGACTGCTAATGCCCGGAATTGTTCACGTTTCATCCAGGAGCGCACCAAATTCGATAACGCTAGTTCGATGTCAGAGTACTGAAACACTAAGTGGCAATGATAATAATAAAGACAATTGATGAATCGATATCATGATGATGAAATACAAATATGAAATGAATATCACCTCATTTCTTTCTCGTTCAAATTGTTGCTTCATTTCAACCACAGACGGACAAAGTCGCCTGCTTGCGGGCATTACTGGCGCTACGGCTGCTTCGAACCAACGTCGTTTGTAGGGTCGAGGATGGGGTCGAATATATTTTCGGGAAACCAAACGGACGGAGGTCTTGAGTAAGAAGTTTTGAGTAGAGCAAATCTGTGTGGGTACAAGATGGGAAAGCATAGCTGAAAAGGTGAACCATGCAATAAATCAGACTGCTTTGACTAATACTCGGGAACTGAACAACTAATCGATGATATTGCTTAGCGGTTCTAACAGCAACCCAACCGCATCTTCTCGACTATTCGTATATCGCCCCTCTAACTGGCTGACCAACTTTGGCAATATTTCCCACCTCATTCTGAAACTAACTGTTCATTCCTGGTGCGGTGCGTACGCACTTCGCCATATGCGCGTGTCGGCGGAAGGAGGGCGGAGTCACGACCGCGTCGCGCAAGGAGAGATATGCAGAGAACAGCCATTGGAGCAAGTGAGAGACTAGAACGACATTGAAGGAAGTATCGCGCTGAAGTGAGACAAACAGAGAACACTGAGTAGAGCAGATGATATACTTGAACGACATCACAACATTTATTTATCCAGAGAAGAAAACAAAAAATAAGAAAGCAACGAAACAAAATTATGTACAATTATGTATAAAACGTAATAATATCAATGATAATGTCAATACAATAATACTATAATACAACACAATACAATGCAATACAATAATACAATAACAACTATAATACAATAATACAACAATACAATACAATAATACCAGCAACAAAAGTATCAATCACAACACAATAAAAATACAATAAGAAAATACCAAACAACAGCGATGATTATGATCGATCTTCAGTTCTGG
The DNA here is from genome assembly GCA_035041965.1 of Anisakis pegreffii. Lineage (NCBI taxonomy): Eukaryota > Metazoa > Nematoda > Chromadorea > Rhabditida > Anisakidae > Anisakis > Anisakis pegreffii. The sequence goes on from JAPYMA010000933.1 coordinate 51,225, forward strand.
TTCGAGCTTCCTTTCTGCTGCGAAGGCCCGACCTGTCCACATCAGCCAAGAGGTACTGAACTCTATCGAGGTATGGCATAATTTCGTACCACACAGCCAACGGGGTAGCAGGGCGGAGGACGGACAAACGTACCTGCAATTGTAAATAGGAATGTTTTGTCAAATTATTTATCACAGAGTATCTATGATATGATGAAATGCAGTTTTTCATATCGCTGCCAGACAATAACATGAGAACATAATAATCACAAACCTCATATCTTTGCATGTATCTCATCAAGGCGTTGTCGACCTTCACATAACGCGTGTTTCTGCGCCTTGTTCGAGCACCTTGTTCTAGCTGACCGATGCGGGTGAGGAATTCCAAGTGACGCTTCTGTAGAAACGTTAGATAAGTGCTGAAAGTGGGCCTGCGAGGAGCACGCAGCTGCCTAAAAAGTACGTTCCAAGTATGATGAATGTAAGAAGTACATTTGGTGGACTGAACGTATAAAGATACGGTAGCGGTAGCTTACCTGGATAGAACTGAATGATAGGATTCAGCTGCGTTGGTGGTGCGATTCTTAAGTTTATAGCAGTTCCATCTGCTAAGTGACATCGACATCCAGAAGCGCTCAAAATACGTCGAAAACATCAACAATTCTCTGGATGGCCAAGATGTCGAAGTGGGAGGTGGAACCCAGTTGGATGGTGGCTGAGGTGGGTTCTTCAGCTCCATCTCCCAAGCGCAACGAACGTGGCCTGTAATTGTACAGAATGTAAGGGAGGTTGATGAAAACGGGAAAGTAAAATTGAGTTCAGAGCAGTGAATCGTAAGATTCACGAATGTACCATTAAAAAAAAAGAACCAACCTTCTGGCAACAGTGGAAGGGCTAAGATGCGGCGAATCCACTGATGAATAACACCTCGTTCATTGTAAGCAGATGTCAAACCGAATTTTCGCACGTTTCGCAGAACGGCCTGATTGTAGTGGAACAGACATCCCTTGACCGCTTCAGCACCGAAATTGTCGCTCACGGCACTCATCAGGAAAAGTACACATTGAAGAAATGCTGGAAAAAATACAGTAGTCTCACGGATTAGTTCGGCCAATTGAAATGGCAATCAACACTAATGCGACAGACAACAGCGACAGTGCCTTCAGGCCGTCATTATTGCTTACCCGTCAGGCATTTCAGCTGACTGAGGACAATAATGTGACAGACAGCAGCGACAGTGCCTTCAAGCCATCATCATCGCTTGCCCGTTAGGCATCAACGGACTGACAGTTAGCATGCTGCTTGGGTACTTTTTCTGTAAATTTGCTTTTTTTTCACGACTTTTCCACTTTCAAACCCTCATAACTAACGTAAGTGGTCAGTATTGCTATATTTGAAACCAACTCATTTTACACAATTTTTCAAGCTCTACAAAATGTGCATAGTCTTATAGCTCAAACATTGTTCCTTCACCCTGAAATTTGGTACTTTTTCTGTAAACTTGCTTTTTTTCACGACTTTTCCACTTTCAAACCCTCATAACTAACGTAAGTGGTCAGTATTGCTATATTTGAAACCAACTCATTTTACACAATTTTCCAAGCTCTACAAAATGTGCATAGTCTTATAGCTCAAACATTGTTCCTTCACCCTGAAATTTGGTACTTTTTCTGTAAACTTGCTTTTTTTTCACGACTTTTCCACTTTCAAACCCTCATAACTAACGTAAGTGGTCAGTATTGCTATATTTGAAACCAACTCATTTTACACAATTTTTCAAGCTCTACAAAATGTGCTTAATATCATAGCTCAAACATTGTTCCTTCACCCTGAAATTTGGTACTACATAAATGTGTCTTTCATTTTTGCCCACCATTTTCTACTTTAAGACCGGTCAAGTTTTTTTACAATGAACGTATCTCAGAATGTGATAGCTCATATGATAGAGAATTTTATTTTCTACAAATTGGTTACAATTTCTTCAATCAATCAGCAGTGAATCACCCCTCAAAACGGTCCTTTTCTGATATACTATTGGTATAAATTTTGCTCTTTCAAGAGCTCAATCACTCGTTGACCTGCGATTGCGCACGCTCTTCGCTGACTCCGCCCCCGCGCTCAGACGCGTTTTTATGGCGAAGTGCGACGACGCCCCTGGTGCTAGTTGAGAACAACTGTTTGGCCGTGAGAGATTTCGTAGTGGAGTGTTTTGGTTGTTCATGAGATATTCAAGCAAGGCTTTATTTCTTGCTGCTATTGAATCCGATATGTTAGATGAAGACGAGAACGATGATAACATCTTCAGGTGGTGCCGCATATTGTTGCCTTGAGCATAAGAATATGAAGCGACCACCAAAGACTGCTCATCATCATCCAGCGAAAGGCAACATCGCGAATGGTGATCGAAGGACCAAAAAAGAATCGTTCATGTGGAAGATATACTATGTGACTATTTTGGTAGTGATTGTATCGATTGGTGCACAATACTATTATCATAATTACATCTATTTACCGGGTCTTATCTCACAAAAATCCGAATTGCCTGTGCTCGACTTGAGATTGGATCGGGTAATCTTTTAATTGGTCAGCGGATGCTCTTTTTTTGTTCTATAACTTGTGATTGAGAAGGGTGTATTCGCCGTTGTTCATCATCGTTATTATTATTATTATTATTATTGTCATTATTATTATTGTTATGATTTTATTATCATTGTCAATTATTGAGGTTATCAACTATTATTATCATTGTTATTAATCGTTATTTGTGTTGCTGTCATTAATATTATCATGTTATGTTATGTATAATGCAGAAGCAATGGGGCACATATCGATCTCATTTATACTTCGGCCTGCGTACTCCCCATCCAGATTCACCATTGTTTGGAATGATTTGGTACGAACAACCTGGTATGAATGTGATGGTTCCACCAGTAAGACATTGGTGTGCTCAAGTGAGTGTTTTGATAGGCATAGCATCGTCTATATTGATCTTGTTATCGTTGAAGAATGAAGGTATCAAAAGTTTCGGTTGGAATCTGGCAGACGGTCGAAGTTTTGGTTGTCAAACCATTCGTGATACATCGTTTGATTTGAAAACAGATTGGGTTAATAAGCAACATTCGTGGACAGCTAGAGTTAGCACAGAGTCAACGCTCGACACAAAAGTGGCATTGATTTTTTATTTGCTTGTTCAGGTATCATTCAGGATCATTGTTATTATGTTACTATCATTTTTTTGTTATCATCATTTAGTGTGATTTTTTATCGCACTATTCATTGCTTTTGGGTAGTTTGCATTTTGTTATCACAATTGATAATGTTGTCGTTTAGGAAGAGGAATCGTATTTGCACTCTCTGAATAATGGCGCAGAGTTGTTGGATTCATTCAGTGGTTTTTCTCGGCTGCTTGGTAATTTCACGGTAAAGTTCGTTGCGAAAGCATCACCGAATCATGAACGTTCATTTCTGGCTGATCGTTCAAGTGAACATCTAGACATCACAAAGATTAAGGTTGCTGTCGTCATTCTTATTAGTGCACAGCTACTATTTTCAGTGAAAACAAACTTCTTGAAGGAAGCAAACTTTTCAAAGTTGTTTCGGGAACACAAGCTCTGATGCTGAGGAGGAAGCCGGAAGCCTCTGTTGGAGTTTAAGGATGAGTTCAAAAATCGGAATGCAATCATTCTAGGACATTTCGTATTCAAAAGTGTTTCGTGTATTTGAAATTTGTTCAGGAAACGATAATATCAGTAACGGAAGTGGATCGGAACTATCAAACACTTCGGTTGCCAAACAGATACATGAGTAATGAGGATATTGACGGTGATGAGCGGATGAAATTCATTGCCGTTCAGATTAATTTGCCTATGAATAGCAGCGTTGAGATTTCATTTGCGAACGATGAAACGGAACCACCGAGAAGTTTGCGTTGAAGTGTTCATTTCATCTCTTTTATGCGATATCCTTCTTGCATTCGTACAGACTGAATTCAATTGCTTGATTGCATTGAAGGTGAACAATTCGATACGATCTTGAAAGAGCGTACTGAAGCTTTCACTGAGAAATTCGAGCGTATTTTCGGTTTGGCTGCAAAGGTTGGCTGCATACTTCACTAGCTTTTAACAGTAATTGTTTCGATATTATCGCAGTTATTGAATTGAACAGTAAAATTTGACGACATGTTTTTGTTGAATTCGATTTCTAGAGTTATTCGGGTTTCTATCAATATATGGGTCGTTATGCATTATCGAATATGTTGGGTAGTATCGGTTACACAAGTGGCTTTAATCGTGTACAAAGTATTTTCTCAACAAAGCAATCGAAATACGGTAAACATGAATTGTTCACTTCATGCCCTTCACGCTCCACATTCCCGAGAGGTTTCCTTTGGGATGAAGGTTTTCATCATTTGCTCATACGTAAATTTGATCCTGAACTCTCGCTGCAAGTTAGTTGTCTTTGTTATTATTACTAAGTTTTGTTGATATTATGATTGGTTGTTAGTTATTATTATTGTTTATAAATGTGCCAGATAATCTCATCATGGCTGAACACGATGAATGCACAAGGATGGATACCACGAGAGATGATCTTGAGTGGGGAAGATGAAATGTTGGTACCGAATGAATTTTTGATTCAGCGGGATAGTATCGCCAACCCACCGATGTTCTTCTATCTGATACAAAGATTCTTAGATGATGAAGAGGTCGTATTTATTATTATTATTATTGTTATTATTATTGTTTCATTTGTTTTGATTTTAGTTTATGCGAAGTCATCGTGATGGTTTGGTACGACTATATGCACGTCTTCGTCTTTGGCACGCTTGGTTGAATTCTACTCAAGTAGGGCCACAAGCAGGTACATATCGTTGGCACGGTCGAAATGCAAGCACGGACTTGGAGTTGAACCCGAAAACGTTACCGAGTGGATTGGACGATTATCCACGAGCAACGCATCCAACCGATCAAGTACTTTCATTTCAACAAATCATACGAAACGGCAAAGTGTAATTAATGTTGGATTGAAGCTTACTCGACGACTGATATGCTTTTCCTGTTAGCATAAGATTGTTTTGTGTATCTTAAGGAATATCATCTGGATATTCGTTCGTGGATGGCCGTCGCTGCCAAAACACTCTCACAGTTGGCCATTCTCGCTGATGATGAACTCGGTGCGGAAACTTATCGTGCGGATGCTGACTATTTGCATGATATTCAACTACTTAATAAGTTACATTGGAGTGAAACTTCAAAACGGTTTGTTATTCACGTTTTAACTGTTTTATTTATTATAGCATACTGTTATTCTGTGCACTGCTGCTGTTTTTTTTAAGGTATTGTGACTATGGATTACACAGCAGTCATGTTGAGTTACGTCGTCAAATGGATATGAAAGAATTTCAGTCGAAGTCCCAAAATCGAAATAATCCAAATATGCCACCACCTCCAATGAAGCGTATCGTTCATGACACACCAAAACTGGGTTTAGTTGAGAATACCTTCGGTTATTTATCGTTATATCCGGTCATGTTGAAGTTGTTGCCTCACGATTCGGACAATTTACGGATCATCTTGGAGAATTTACGTTCTGAAAAGGTACTGGTTATTGTTGCATGAGTTGTTGATTCTTTTATTCATGCAGTCAGCTGTCGCAGTATATATCTGTTTGTACGTCCCGTGCTTATTGTTAGCATTCTCCTTACAGCAACTTTGAAATGATCTGTGATTTATTTGTCATCAGTCAGTTTTCATTAAGGATCTTTGGTCGAAATATGGCCTTCGTTCGATATCCAAACAATCACCGTACTATCAAGCGCATAATACTGAGCATGATCCACCGTATTGGCGTGGTGCTGTTTGGATCAACATGAACTATATGATGCTTTCTGCGCTAAAATATTACGCTTCATTAGCAGGACCGAATCAAGAACTGGTTAGCTTCTTCACTGTTGTTGGAACGGAGCAATTATGATGAACATTACAGGCGTTTCATATCTATTCTCAATTGCGCAATAACGTTGTTGCAAATATGGTACGTGAATTCAAACGTACTGGATATTTGTGGGAGAATTATGCAGACGACGATGGACAAGGTCGCGGAGCACATCCGTTCACTGGGTGGAGTTCGTTGGTACTTTCGATAATGGCTGAGCAGTACGACTGAGTGATCGTTGTTGTTTTTGTTGTGCAGGTATTACTGCTAGAGGTGTGCCGAATAGATTGTATTGTTCATTTGTTTATTGCTTTCGGATGATTATGATTACTAAGTCAGAATCGTGTTTTATTTCATCATAGTTCTCCTTCTCGAAATTTTCGTTTTCCCTTATGCACACAGCCTTAAGGGTATCATCACATTTCAGAACAGTACTGCTCACTTAAAATAAATTTCCGTGAGTGTCTAGTATTTTGTCGTTATTGCTGTTATTATTATTATTATTATTATTATTACTATTATTATTGTTATTATTATTATTATTGTTATTATTATTATTATTATTGTTATTATTATTATTATTATTATTATTATTATTATTATCATTAATGTTATTATGCTGATGAATATGTTTTCTTCTTTGAAGTTCATTTGATTACAATTTCCTTTTGTTTTCCGCTATTTATTTCACATCACTTTTTGTTTGTTTGTTTTTTTTTCATTCTTGTTATTGGGTGAATGTTTTTTTTGTGATGCTTCTCGATGCATTGTTTCATTTTTTGCTGTTGATAATAATGATGATTGTAATAATAGCAGTAAATATGAATAATAATAAGAATATTGGAAATGCGAAACGACGACAAATTTGATTAGTTGTTGTTTGAAGTGAATGAACGCATTCAAAGATCATTGACAATTAGTGAGCCACTTACTCATAAGATGTTTAGAAAATTTATAGCGAGCAGAGAAGGAACGATGATCGCAGAACTGGTTCCTTTTGTGACGAATGAATCGATGAGATGTAATTGATCTCGTGCTCAATTTCCATGTTTATCTATGCTCAGTTGTGCACGAAGTGATTGTTTGTCACATTTATGAGACCACAGGTACATTGTCATTACTATGTTGTTAATTTTATGGTTATCATTATGATATATTGCAGTATGTTATAAATGTTATTGAGTGAGCAGTAAATTTATTTCCCATTGCCGTCGCTACACGCCAGTCACAAGGAGTGTTCGATTTGGAGGAGACTGACTATAAATTATGATTGATGGTCAATCATTTTATTCGCTTTTTATTTTTAATCAAACGATGTAAATTTTAGTTTGTGTTGTTATATATCAAAGTTTTGTTTTTGATTAAGAAATCTCAACGTTTTGAATTTCATCTAGACATTCGCTCCATGAAGATACAATTTTTGTAGTCCTTCGAATCAAGCCTTCTAAATCTGAATCACTTTTAAACATTTGTCGATTAGTGAACAAATACTTATTTTTCTCGATCAGTTGACTAATGCAGGCAAATTTTGGTAATAGAACAGTAGTAGTCATAATGATAATACTGCTAATAATAAAAAGACCAACTATGATGATAATAGTATAAGAACAATAACAACCACAATAAATAAAAGAAGTGGGTACTCAATGATATGCTGTAGTACTGATAATAACTGATAATGGAGACAAAGTGATAACATTGTACGTCTGACACACAGTCGTATAATAATGAACAATTTGTTTCGATCTACGTATCAGTTGATAATCTCACAGCTAGAATTGTTGATCGTCTTTGTGAGCGCCGTTGTCGATCTTGTAAATTCTCTTGAATTCCTTCAGAAGTATTTATTTGTCACTTAACGTTTTGATCTCATTGAAGGCTTCCTTGGACAGCTTATTTTTCATATTTTTATTTAGCAACGAACACACAAGACAGTCTTCCTTTTTGGAATGTGCTTCACAGGGACCATATCAGTCATATCTTGAAACTAAATTCTCATCTGGCTCAGTGAGTTCAACCATCGAAAATTGCAGATGATCGTGACTGGAGTGGAATATGTTTCAAGTAGTGCATAAATGATACATTATGATCGTAACGCTTCATACAATTTTCTTACTGCCGTTGGTTTATTCACAAACCAGCGATATCTCTTTAAAAGTGAGTTCTTTGTACAGTGAAACGCATGTTTTCGATGAACGAATGTAGTAAATGTACGAATAATGAATAAATGAGTTATTAAATGAATGCGTACAAAATGATAATTAATATGAGTAATAATAAAACAGTCATATAATAATAATGGGGTTATATTTGAGGACAATCAACCCGAGATTGAAATGATCACATATGAAATAAAGCCATACGTTTCTGGTATTCGTGTAGTGAGTTTACCGAATGAAAATGGTTTCATCAGTTATACGTATGTTTAATCATAATAAAAGCTGTTATAATCATGAACACAATAATAAAATATAGTTGATTATAACTTATCATATGCATATAATAATAGCAACGATCAAAGTAGAATGAATAACGGTCAAAAATAACGATGGCTTATTGTTGCAGTGAAGCAGGCGAGAGTTTGATCTATCCGGACACGAAAGTTCGTGTTGTTTTATTCGGTTATCACTTGGATAAGATCGGCGTTATATCGTTGACGATTGATAATTGCTTCAATTCATTGATCAATATAACGCATTCTGAATTTCTTATTCAAACTGTTAAACGTCTCGACTTTTTGGCATATTTTGTCGAGTTTGTCACTTTTTTAATGCTTCATCACCTTCTCAAATTTGAGCCATTCCACTAAACAAACCATTATGACATTATCGGTTTTTCTTCAACGCGAACTCTGATCAAAGAAATCATTCGACATTAAACGATTGGAATTTTCTTATTGAAAAGGATATGCCCCCAAAAGAAAATCTAACACTTTATCCGTTCCTATACACAAAAAGATCTATTCAGCTGGTTATCAAAATACACTCTTTATCAGCCAGTTAAAATCGCTCGTAATTATAAGAATAGGTTCATTAGATCATTGCACATAAATTCATATCAGAAATGTTATTTGTTATCATGTTGTTATAATAGTTCCATCATGCAGAAAAGACCAACCATACCGAATATGTTATAAAGAAAGAAAAAGTGGTAAAGAGTCTGAAGAGGAAGAAGAAGAAGATATGATAATGGTTGGTGATTGAATGAACTGTTCATTTCATGACTACTTTCTGAAGGTATCCAAAATGAAAAGGTTTAGATCGATGAAACTCGTGCATGGATCAGTACAGAAACACCGACACGAATCTATTATCTGCCATTATATCTACAAATCGGTATTGTTTTTGTGCTTTTCTGCTTATCGGCACTTTTCTCTGGACTTAATCTCGGACTTATGGCTCTATCACCACAAGAGCTGATGCTCATCCAGAAGTCAGGTATGCATAGACCCTCAAATCAGTACTCGTTTTATTAATCAACAAACTCAACGTTACCTTTCAAACAAATTGTTTCTTTTACATTGATCCGTTCTTAAAGGATCAGCAAGTGAACGAAATTATGCAGAAACAATTCTACCAGTACGCCAGTCTGGTAACTATTTATTGTGTACGATATTAATAATGAATGTGGTCGTAAATGCGGCTATATCAATTCTATTCGAAGATATGACTAGTGGAATGTTAGCGTTCATTATTGCGTCGGTTGGAATTGTGATCATTGGTGAGATTATTCCACAAAGTATTTGTGTGAAGTTAGTTTGTGTGGAATCTTATTGCTTGCACATCTCACAGAAAACTGTAAAAAAGTGTTGTGCCATTTTCTGTGTTATTTATCGCTTTCATAAGAAGTTTCTCACCTAATTACTCGTATGCAAAAGTGTGAATGATCCAACGAGAAATTTAACAGCTTCGTTGATTTCAGAAAGGGTTTAGCGGTTGGTGCGTATACAATTTGGTTGACAAGAGCGTTTATGATTCTCACTTTTCCACTTTCGTATCCAATCAGTAAACTTTTGGATATATTTTTGGGTGAAGATACACCTGTTTATGATCGCAACAAGTAAGTGTACGTACGTATGTTGTATGTTCATACAGGCATTTGGTTTTGAACGAACGAAGCAAATGAGCGAATATTGTTGGGTTGACGTTAAAAGAGAGAAATTATTAGTTGTTTTTATTGATTTATTTAGGAGGCTCAAAGCACTTCAGTTTCAGATTAATTAATTTGATGAAAATGACGACCAGTGAAGAAAATCAAGATCTAGCGGCTGATCTCAAAATTGCCGTCGGTGCGATGGAAATTTCCGAAAAAACTGTGGGTGATATCTTAACCAAAATCGAGGTGGGTAATATGGTTAAGAAACACTCTCATAGTTGTTATTGTTATTCATCCACCGGTAGGATTTGTTATTCCATTATTAATGTAGGTTTGATCACTCCAAAAAACTCCTTCAGTAGAAGATCTGCAGCATATGAATGGATGGATAATCGATGTCGGCCTTGCTTCATCCAGCTAGAACGATTCGTTTCCATTGAAGTTTCCGGAGTTATTTCAAAAATTTCAGGATTTCTTCCCAAAAATTTTAGGATGTGTTCATGTTACCTGAAAATATTAAATTGGATGCAACGAATATTGCTGAAGTTATTCGTCACGGTTATACACGAATACCGGTTTATCGAGTGAGTAATTGTTTTTGAAAAGTTTAATCACTAGGTCTTAATTATTGTCATGATTGGAAGTTACTCTTCACTTTTCGATATTCTTATAAATGTTGTTGGTTGCTTTGGAGATATACATTTGAAAAGAAGAGCAGATAGGACTTTTGGAGTGGAAGGGATATATTTCTGCATTGTTTCAGGGTGAGAATCGTAACGATATTGTTTCGTTATTAATCGTTAGAGATTTGGCGCTAATAGATCCGGATGATAATTTTAGTGTAAAAATGGTTTGTGATTTCTATAAACATCCACTTCGATTCGTCGATCAATCAACACCATTGCATTCGATGCTTGAAGAATTCAAAACGGTTCGTTCATATATCTTTGATTGCTCGATTGCTGATTTTCATATGTTTATCGATCTTACAATTAGAGCCGCGTTTTGAACAGAATGCTTTCCAGGGCGATTATCATCTGGCTATCGTCCTATCGGCCACAAGTCGACTGGACGCGAAGAGCGGAAAACAGTGCAAAGAACCGATTGGCATTGTCACTCTCGAGGATATTGTCGAGGAAATATTACAGGCTGAAATCGTCGATGAAAGTGATACAATCACTGATAATGTTCATCGAACGACCAGAAAATACACCAAGGTTCATTTGATACCAATAATTTTCTGATGTTTATAATAATAGCAGTGATTCATTGAAATCAACAATATTGTATTTGAAGGAACCAAATGTGACAAAGATTTTAATGTTCGAAGAAAAATGTAATCCATTATCGGTGCAAATGGAGGTGATGACATCACATTTCTTGAGCAGTCACCATGAAATTTTTACGAGCGATTACGTGCACGAACGAGCCATTTCACACTTAATGCGTAAAAATATCCGACAGGTCATTTGAAATTTTCATCAATTTTTGCTTTGCGATAGTATTTGCTTGCACTTCATGGTCACCTCTAAAAGTTGAAAAAGTTTCAGTGGAAGTTAAGGCTAGCAGTTGAAGTTACTAATAATTTTGAATTGAATTCTCTTCCAGATGACTGGATAATCGTTCTTTTCAGATAGATTTGTCACATTCTCCTCGTATTTACGGGAATAGAGCAAAGAAACAAGAAACAATCGCCATATACCGTTCCAATCAACCATCGACTAGATTTGTTGTGATCTTGGAAGGGCGTGCAACGGTCAAATTTCGTAATGTATGTTGCCTTCCATTCGATGTTTCGAATGGTATGTACTGACTCTTCATAATATTCACTCGTTATTTTATCGTTGCTTCATTGTTATTTCAGATGGAATTCGAAGCAGGTCCATGGAAGTGCTTCGGTACCGAATTACTGGATCAAATTGATGAGTTACTCAATGATGACTCTTTTGAAGGCACTCAGTGTGGTTTTTCTACCGGTTTGCGTTCACTCGTTGTGTCGTTTCGTTTTTTATTGATGATATTTTTGCAAGAATTCATAATTTTCGAAAAGCATTCTAGCAATACTTCACATAAAAAACATTTTCTTATTTTGAAAACAAATTAAGGGTCATCTTTGATCACAACATTGATCAATTCAATACAGTTCACACCCGATTTCGATCTAATCGTCACCGAATTTTGTCGTTTCTTGCAAGTAACCGTGCCGGCCTACTTAAACGCCTATCATGTTACATGTATTGCACGAGCGGCACGGTATATTTTCATTGTTTGAGTTTCTCTCACTGATTGCTTTTCAAATGATATGTTTTGTTAACATTAAATATTGCCATTATAGTGATAAGCATATTAATATGATGGGTCCTCTAATCAAGGCATCGCTACGCTCAGATATTTCAGATAGAATGCAACGAGTTTCTGAAACACTTCTGAAACGAAACGTGAGTGCTTTTTTTCAGAGATCCTTTTCAACTGAGTGCTAAATAAAGTTACATCATTAAGTGAGATCTTTTTTCTTTTGCGTCTTCAGCCGTAAGCAATTTATCACTGATTCGTTTGATTTCAGAGTTCAAAGAGCAGTTTCGACCCGCCGGGCAGTCGCAAGGAAGTTGTTGAAAAACGACGATGCCATAGTGATTTTGGCAAACATTTACCATCTATTTCGTCTATTACCAAGCAATAATAATATCTGTTAGCATTAGTGATAACGATAGTGATAATAAAACAGCAGTAATTGTAATGATAGCCAATTGTTAATAAAGAGAGCCAATTGTGAAAAATGTAATCAGTTCTGAAAACAGTTACCCTAATACCTCGTACTAATTCAGGTCCGTCGGAAATGAGAAGGAATGTACATCCACCGCCCCCTCTCAATCAATAATAGGTTCTTTGAAAAAGTCTGCTTCGCGCCCATCTACCAGGCCATTCTAACCCTCCGTTTACGAAAATGCTAGGAACGGGACTGCATTGACTGATATTTCTATAAATTCGTAAATCAATTGTAGCAAAGGTGATATTGTGTGATGTATGTAATATATCATATATCATTGTAATAATTTAACACTTTTAACATTCCTGCGATATTTTGACTTAACATTTAACACTTAACATTTCTTTTCACTGCGACAATTTGATAATGTGATGCTGACATAAATAGACGACCAGTTATTAAGATAATGAATTTGTTGTAAACGTTGGAGAAGGAGTTCGACTGTGTTGCGCTCTTGATTCGATTCAATTCAAATGTTTAAGCAGTCAACTTGGACGGCTGCTTTTAACAAGCAGCAACGGCAGTGAAAACGAATTGAAAGTGGAACTGTTCACGTTCGTCATCATCATCATTTTATTATGCATCCTTTTATCATAAATGTTCCTTTATGGTGTCGACTTGTTTGCTCATCGCATCGCATTAATTATAAAGTTGCATTTTCGAATTGGCAACGATTACGAAGAAATTCTTTCAGCGAATCAAATTTATTTATTGAAATAAAACAAAAATTGACAATGAAAGTCAAATGGAACTTTGAATAAAATCGATTTATTTAAAATTACTTCATATAACAAGTACATGTTATAAGTAGGCAACTGAAATTTTATGGTCACTTCCGTAAGTCAATGCTATAGGATACTTTCGTAAAAATTAAATTTATTCACACTGATTAAAATCAAGGTAAAAGAATTGTTCTTGATGCGAACATGAAAAAGATTGAGAATATCATGAAGAGAACATCATGTAGTTGTGCTACAGCGCCACGCGATTGCACGACGGAACAATTCAAATCGGAATCTGAAAACGATACTCAAATTCAATTAATGTTGTATGGATACTTGGTTGTTACATAGATACTATGTTACATGTTTATTCATAATTATGAATTCAGTATGCAATAAGCATTAAAAACGAACCCATGCGATAACTAAGAAGCATTCCTTTGTTGACACCTCCATTGCTACGGTATATCACGGACAAATGTTTCACACAAACTGATTGGCTGTATGACGGACGAGAGTTATTACCTAATAAACTGCAATTATCATACGTACTTAATCAGCAAATCAATCGTGCAACTGAAGAAAGTTTGAAAACGAATTACACAAACGATAAGTGAATAGAGATTTCGGATACTTCTCGTTCAGGGTCGATTTTCCATCAGAATCACCAAATAGTTGAACTTGACAATTATTGATTCGATTTGCTACTTCCAACTTTATTCCCAGAGCTGATGATGATTCCATTGATAGTTCATAGCGCTGATAAATTCGCCTGAAATTTATACCAGTTAGGCGTTTATGCATTCAAATATATTAGCCACAATACATTGATCTAGTTGATTGATACTGTAAATTAGGATTGCGTCGAGGACGAAACCAACTCCGAGGTCTATCTAAGATATAGGAAGCAGGGTCGAGAACTTCGTAGGTACTCGAAAAGCTGACCCATACAACCCTATTGTGAATGAATATCACATAATGAACCAACCCAAGGTCGTCGTCTGCCAAGTAATCCGGTGAGTACAGATACCCATGTGATGTTGTTGAAAGTGGCGCTAATGTATAGTCGCCTACTGAAAAGTAAAAAGCATCGTTACATAATCCTAATATTTTCAGTAATGAAGAAACCTAATATCGAAATAAAATTAGATAATTCATTTAATTTATTTAGTCAGCAATTAGAACTCATTACGAGTTCATGCCTCTCTGTTATCATCAGTATCACTAATATTCGATTATTGATTAAGCGATCACAGAGGTTTTGGTGTACTCTCTCATAATCGAGCATTGAAAATAAATTAGATAATTGTTTGCAGATTACTGACGCATTGTTGTCGACCGGACACGAATTCTGTTCGGTGCATTTGTGGACATATAAACAAACGTTAAATCATCACCAAAAACGAAGCTCGGATATGGATATGAACTGAAATAAGCGAGTGGGTGCGTTAGCAGTCGGTTCATTAGAAAGAGACGAAGAATGGACGAGTAGATTTGATAAAGCTGCACTCGAAAGACAGCTGATCAAATCAGTGAATTCGGTTGGTATTGTGAAACGAAAACTGATTGGTTTGTATGAATGTTGCTTACTTGGTCAATAGATTCTGAGGGCGATTTGTAATGCCTTTGTAGAGTTGAACGTTGGGATTATCACTGGCGACTCGCAGTGCTAAACCAGATCGAATTTGTCGTTGTTGTTGCAGAGGGATGTGATGAAGAGCAGTTGTGCACAATCGTGCGGTAGTTTTGCGTGTTGTTTTTGGTAATTTTGTTACTGGTTTTGTTGCTGGTATTTCTGGTGTGGTTATTTCTGGTGTTGCAGTTGGTGGCGTTGGTTTTGTTGCTGGTATTTCTGGTGTTGCAGTTGGTAACGTTGGTTTTGTTGTTGATATTTCTGGTGTTGCAGTTGATAACGTTGATTTTGTTGTTGGTATTTCTGATGTTGGTTTTGTTGTTGGTATTTCTGGTGTTGGTTTTGTTGTTGGTATTTCTGGTGTTGGTTTTGTTGTTGGTATTTCTGGTGTTGGTTTCGTTGTTGGTATTTCTGGTGTTGGTTTTGTTGTTGGTATTTCTGGTGTTGGTTTTGTTGTTGGTATTTCTGGTGTTGGTATGTTTGGTGTTGTTATTTCTGGTGTTGGTAGGTTTGGTGTTGTTATTTCTGGTGTTGGTATGTTTGGTGTTGTTATTTCTGGTGTTGGTATGTTTGGTGTTGTTATTTCTGGTGTTGGTATGTTTGGTGTTGTTATTTCTGGTGTTGGTATGTTTGGTGTTGTTATTTCTGGTGTTGGTATGTTTGGTGTTGTTATTTCTGGTGTTGCATGGCTAGTTGTAGGGGTTTGCCTCTCAAATACTAGAATTGCCTCCGAAGTGAATGCTTGAACTAGCGGTTGAGAGCATTGCTCGGCTGAAATGCTAATTGATCATTAGTTCAGGTATCAGTTGATTCAACTATCGAAAGTCTTACAATAATTCTCAAATGAATTACCATAGGTCACATCGACAATATCCGAAACAATCCCAAAAAACGTGAAATAATTGAATGATGATGTCAACAAGTTGTTTATTTGATCAGTGCCAATAAGTCGGAACATCAAATCACTTCCACTGCTTTGTAATTCGTTTGTTGAATCCACTGCGTTACTACTGTTGTATAATGCACTTGAAAGATGCACTCGTTTAATAGTTTTGATACAATCAGCAATGATAATTGCAATTGCAGTCACATTCAACTAGGTGTCAATGAAGTGTTCTCACCTCGTATCCAACAACATTGCATCGATGGTTGCGCCATCAAAAACATCTATAAGAATGCCAGTATTGTACAATGAACCAAATGTGTACAGATGAATCGTACGATTTCGCGTTGATTTTACGTGCAACATGAAAGAATATCCAGCACTGATATTTACCGTGAAACTTCGCAAGTTTTCCTCGAGTACAATCTCTTCTTTACGATTATAAACAACTGGAAATCAATTTTATTTCCGCATTTATTGCGTCAGTAAAGAGTTATAATCAAATAAATGAGCGGAGATATGATTTAATACGAACTTCGCTTTGATTCAACAGCTAATTCGAAACCGTTTATCGGATTGGCACTGAGTACTTGCATATTTAATGGAATTGATTGAAACTGAAATAATACTGAACCGCTTGAAACTGTTGAGATCAGTTTTGGTGAGTTCGAACTTGAAACGGCGGACAGACTGAAATAATTGAATCAACGATAAGCACCAACACAATCGGAGAAGTCTATTCAGCCATACATCTTTAGTATTATAACTATTATTTTCGTTGTTCACATGGTATATGGATGCTCTGACAGATGACAGAGCATTTTGGCCGCCAGCAGTTGAACTAGTCTCACGAACCTTGCAATCGCACTGTGATTGTAATCGAAAATTGTCAGTGTATCACTCATACGTAAGCCAACTGAGTGTGACGTGACTTCAATAAGATCATTTCGTGATGCTTTGAATCCCCATTCACAATTCAAATTCGGACAATAGCTGGGTGCTGAGTCGAAGCCAGGTGATTTGATCCAATATCTTCTGCCATTCACCATTTGAGTCGATGAATTACCACAAGCACAATCTGTAAACTAGTCACTTTCGATCAGAAGCAAGTCAACCGCAGCTGTACAATGCAGTCAATTCGATTCATTATTGTATGCACTTTCAAGTACAGATTTAATTCTGGAAATACCTATATATTATAACATTAAACACATGTGAACTTTTCTAGTCCAGAGTAGGGTTTGCACGGAATCTCGGAATCAGTTCTGATCTCGATCCCAGGATTTAAGTTTTGAAAAATCCTGGGATTTCGGGATTTGATAAAACAGGTCAATTTGCGTGAATTTTGATAGTATGCTGATCTTGAAGCAAGCCTTAATCATTCCCATCTCATTCATATACAGTCATTTTTGCTGTTTACCCTCTATCATTGATAAATAGCTAAGGAAATAGACGCAAATTGGACGAATGACATGATCAACGACAGCTCGATGAAATTTTACGTAACATTTCATTAAGTATTCAGCTGATTATTCTGCTCTTCGTTGGTTTATATCACACTCATCTGGATGCATTTCTAAGTAGACTAACAGAAATAATTACATTTTCTAATAAGAACCAAGAGCAACAAATTTCAGCGGGATTTTGAGTCGTTTCCTCCAACGCGATTTTTTCGGCTTTAATATTCCTATCAATTCAACTGCATGTTCTAAAGACTGCAAGTCCTTTTACTTCGCTATTTGGAAACATTTCCATCCGATCGAAATGTACATTAATTCTCACTGGGTTCACTCATAGTGAGAATTCACTGTCGAAGTGAGGGAAATTGTTCCATTCAAAAGGATCTTAAACCTAACTATCAAGTACTGTTCCATGATTTCTGATCGAAATTATCAAACATGTAAGTGCTCGATGGTTCGATGAAAATCCATTGCGATTTTTTTTTCACTGCTCTGAACTTTTAATTTTTTCAAAATTCGAATGATATAATTCATGCGATACATTTCTTTCGTAAAACATCGAAATTTCCGAAATGGCAGAATTCACTTGACGTTAATACTGCGAGAAAATGGACTTGAAGCACTGCAAATAAGTGTTTGAGAATCAAGAATTTCATATTCACATGCAAGTGTACTGTTATTAGCTTAGACCCGAGACGACAAGACGCCTTAGCATAGAAAATGCAGTATGCCTTGCGGCATGACCATTAGCATCATTACATGAAATATTAATTTGAACTTGAATAATTTGGTTCCTCGAACTTGTTCAATAATTTGTTGAATTAACTCCTTTCTGATTAATAATGAACATATTGGTTCGAAAAGATGTGTTTGAACATGTCCCGCATCGATATTACAAAAATTGTTCGATTCCGGGGTTACACCGGGATCAAAAATCGATCTCGGGATCAAATCCCGATCCCGGGATTGAAAAATCGTCGGGATTTTGCAAACCCTAGTTATAACGCGTTAAAATGTTACATTAAGGATAAGAATGATGGCTCAAGTGGATTAGAGTGAATAGAAATAGAAAAGTTTATCATACTACGTAGAACACATTCTGGAAGAATGCATTAGCTTAATCGGATTCTGCACTTGCTCATAGTTCGATTACCATTAACAAACAAGCGATTTGTTCGCCACCAACCGAACAACCCCTTTCGGTTTCGGTCGATGGCACCGAAATTTGTCCCTCGCGTGACACCGATCGAGCAGTTCCTTTCGGTTGCGCTCGGAGGCCATCGAAAGCCGGTTTTTGGTGTCCACCGTTCTTTTCGGTCGCAGTCGGTGGCCAACGATTTTCGGGTGACCTGGGGATATCGGCATTCACAAAAAATCGGTCGGTGGTCTTCGACCGAAATTCGATGGCCATCGACCCAACTCTACCCTCGGAAAACAATTTATTCACTCATACGCTCGATTTTTGCCTAAACTCGTGGTTTTGCGTGGAGGACAGAGTTAACCTGTTCTCGGAATTGATTTGAACGAGCTTAGGTATTGATTTAATAATCCAGCAGCCTATTTGTATATTCAGGAACCTCCTCTCCAAAGTGAGAAACACATTTATCTTATCGAGTCTGCCTCCATCAACTTCAAGGAACTACCTCATTCAAAATATTAGTGCGAAACGTGTAATATCGAGGTTACACGATATTTTAATACGAAACGTTATTTTTTCATCCAAGTTTGTACTTTCGTTCACGGACTGGCTTACAACACAGATAAAAGTTACCAACAAGTGACCAAAAGCTGAATCTTGAATGCCCGTCAAGATGCACCATGCTAGGTATTAGGTGTTATATGCTTCGAATAACCCCAAACGCTTCAGTTTGTTCGGCCGTCACTTTCAATATCGCAGTCTGTTATGCGCTATCCTGTCTGCTCTTGCTAGAGGTATGTTACCGCTGACGCGCGCCACTATTCATACTAATTGGTGAAACGTCTGATATCTCTATACAAAAATGATCTATTCGTTGTAGTTTATAGTATGAATGAAGCATATATGATATTGCATGTATTGAAAAATATGGATGAAACTCATGTCTCGGAAAACCTGTGTGATTTAGCACCGAAGGTAAACTGTAAAAGTCGTCCGGATTATATTAGGCCATTCTCAATCTGACCATGAGCTCAAGGCCAACCTCGTAAGCCGAGGTGAGATGGTAGGCTTGAGTTTGCTACTGCTAAACCCGACGATGCTAAATTGCGCCCGGGTGAGTTTTGCATGGTCTGAACGCACTGCATGGCTATCATATTAGAACGTTGCCAAAAGTTGAACCACTCCAGTTTGGTCTTTATCCACACTGTAATCATATGGCAAACGCGTTTCATCCTCCCCACGTCGAAGGCAACGTGGCTAGCGTATGAAAATAAATTTAATCGTTCACATGTAACTGTATATAAATTATTCATTGCAAGTGGATGAAATTTGGTGGTATTAAACAATGTTGAATACTGAAAGCATTTACTTGATTGGCCGGACCTTTAACTATTAGAGTGCCGACCACAACATGCTTTCCCAGTTTTTCTATCCCTCGTTTTTTCTTCAGTTGATAGTATCAAAACTAAATCAAAACTTTCAGATATTTGGGTGAAAAATGTTGAAATGGTACGTGGCGGTATGTTGAGGGTGACTATCATTTCACTGATATCATTTATACTTTTGTATATTATTTATTTATCTACAGCATCCTCATCAACTTATCTGACTTATCATACCAATGTATACCGAGATCACGGTTTGTTGTTTGCATTGTAATTCTTTTCAGGTTCCGGTGAAATTTCTTGTTTGAATAATGTTATTGGGCAATGGCGGGTATTAACGCGCTAATTTGCTATTAGAAGAACAAAATTTTTTTCCTTGGCACGTTAACTCTTTAATTATTTTAAAGCGAAACTCATTAACGGTAATTTTCACCAAATTTATTTTTTAGCGCTATCTATTAATGATAACTGCCGTTATTTTTCTTTCATCAGCATGTTGACGAGCTGATTTTTCCTTCACTTCTGCCATTCCATTAACCTTCGTCCTGAAAGGAATGCTGATTTCTCACAGCACAAAGATATTTCATAATATATAACTGTACCACCAAACTCGTCGTATTTGAAATTGTCGGATCGATTCAAAGTTAGCTTTCAACTCCACCTCAAACATAGAATCTCAAACTTTCATAAGGTATCGTTCTTGTTTGCACAGCGCTCTTTATATGAAAACACACCAGTGGCTTGGCGTCGTAATGCAAATGAGTTCTGAAATAGTTTACGTAGGTTGTTGGGGATAGTGGACCTGTAGTTCCACATTGGTACTGAGCACAACGGATATTCCTTCTTCTAAGAACTGTGGAATTCAGGAATATTCGTTCATTGATTTTGAGAAGAATTTCGTCTTTATTCTTATCCACCGATTTTGACTGAAGACTTTCCGTCTGGTTTTTCTCCCTGCTATCCATTTTGTGAAATAGGATTTCTGACACTGTGCTGCTGACATTGAATGTAAGTACTCCAATAAATTATCTGATAGTCTAATCAAAATTTTAAAATAATTAAAAAGGATGCTTGTTGTTACAACCAGTGCTCTTATATTTGATTGTGATCGAAATTTGCTGATATCTGGTGATCGTTCAGAAAACTATATGTGCACTGCATTTCTACACGTAGATAATAGTGTGAGATATATTGATTTCTTATTGAATTGATTATATTGAATCGCTCCTCAGAAAAATTCTTAAAAGTTGTTGGATGCTGAAGAAGAACTGTGGAATTCACTGAATTGAGATAGGTCTTATAACGTAATGAAGATTTTTTTTTCGAAAAATCCACACAGCATGATCGCAAATTTTGAGAGGGAAGTTGAGATCAGAGGATTAAGGATAGCGATTGACTGACTAATTGTACTGATCAACTCATCAATGAGAGTTATCGCTAATTTTTCAGATCGGCGACATTATTAGTGGAAAAATTTTCGTTAATTTCTCGTTAATGGCGTTTATACGGATTAACTTTAAGGAAGTAAGAAAATTGTTGACTGATTAGTGTTTAGCGGAGCTCACTTCTTCGTTAACGTGCCTCCACAATGTTAACGTGGCTTAACATTAACGTGTCTTTTAATTATTTGTTATGCTTGATAAAACTCGTTTCTGAGTAATACATAATCCACAAATAAATGATCACAATCCAGTGACTTGAAGTGTGCTTAAAGATAAAGGTTTAGATGATGCAATAGACTGGAGTTACGGGGTTATAATAGATGCGGGCTCAACGGGATCACGATTGTTTCTTTACAAATGGCAGACAGTATCGGATAATCATCTAATTGACATTCATCCTGCGTTGGATCACTCTAACAAGGCAGTTGTTAAAAAAGCCAGTCCTGGCTTATCTTCATTCGCTAACACTCCTCAAAATGCTTCCGGTATGCTTAACATTACTTCGTTGTTTGGAATTATTCCTTGGTAGTAAATGCTCACTTCATTTCAGAGTATATTAAGCCATTATTGGATTATGCGGTTCAGTATATACCAACTGAGAAACAGCCTTATACACCAGTTTTCATTTTTGCAACTGCTGGAATGCGACTTCTTCCATTGAAGTATACTTTTGAAACTTAATTAACATGTATCTTATCAGTATTCTTGTGGCTATTTGCTACTGATCTTATTGATAATTTTGTAGTCAATGTACTTATGAAATAGGGTGATGCTACAAGCCTTGGTCTGAATTCTGGATGAGTCTCAGTAATACAGCTCAGGTTTCAATATAAATCAGAGGTGAGCAGTAAGTCTCAGGCTAAGCCACGCGATGAGCATCATTCAAAAGCAAACGTTCAAGGTTTGCGGTAGTCCGACCCCCTTTCGTAAACACGTTAACTGCTGGACTATCGACTCATTATTGCAGTCAACAAGAAGACATCTTGAGGAATTTGCACAAAAATTTGCCGTTAATGACAAAACTGCAAATTATTCCTGAGCATATTCGCGTAATTGAAGGAAAATGGGAAGGAATTTATTCGTGGATTGCGGTTAACTATATACTTGGAAGGTTGTTGAATTAATTAATTATTATGAGTAATTATGAATGTTGGATGCCATATGCATAATAGCGAATGATTAAAGGTTTGACGTAAACGGCTCACATGAAGTTCGTCAGCGAAGTGTTGGTATGATTGATGTTGGTGGTGCGTCATTACAAATAGCAATTGAATTGAATCATGAAAACGATATGAATGACAATTACAATGTTGAAAATGTTAATTTGGGCTGTAGAGATGACAGTGAAATGTTCAGGTATTGGTTGTTATTATTACATATTAAGAGAAACATGAATAGATGAAATACTTGCCAGGTATCGTTTATTTGCAACAACTTTTCTTGGATACGGAGTGAATGAAGGTATTCGCAAATATGAGCAGTTGTTGAGTGATCGTTTATTTGAATCATATAATGCTTCTCATCATCAATATGTTCGTGATTCGTGTTTACCAAAGAATCTTGTTAAAACTGTTTCTCGCAAAAATGGTTCACAATTTGTTAGAAAGGTTTGTTTGGCACAGTAGTATTTGTTTGTTTTTTTTTTATTACTGGTACTATTAAAATGATAATACTGTGTCAAAATAACTGTTGAATGAATGAAATGTGCAGGGTGTTGGAGATTGGGATAATTGTTTGGAAGAAATGAATGGACTGCTTGATGGTAGTAAGAGCAAAGAATGCGCAACATATTTAACGTCGTCAATAAGCACTGCAACCACAGCAGTACCATCATGTTATCTAGGCCAGGTTCGATCGCCACACATTGATTTATCGTCGATGGAACTGTATGGTTTTAGTGAATTGTGGTTCACAACAAATGATATCTTTTCATTGGGTGGACAGTATAACTTCGCTGACTTCGCCACTCAGTCTAGACTCTATTGCAATTCGCGTTGGTCAGCTATACAGGTGGTTATATTGTAGTTTTATTGGTTTTAATTACTCATCTTGATGTGGGATGAAATGAATAAATGACTGATTAATTCAGTTACGAAAGCGTCAAAATCTTTATCCTAAAGCAGATGAAGATCGACTTCGTTCACAATGCTTTAAATCAGCATGGATTGCGGCTATACTTCATAAAGGTTTTTCGTTGAGTAAATTCAAAAATCGTTTAAAGTCGGTTTTTGATATCAATGGAGAGGAAGTACAGTGGACGTTGGGTGCGATGCTCCACAATATGAGGTGCTTCATTTTACCTTCACTGGTTAAATGCAATCTGTTATTGAAATCATTATTTTATGATTCGTTATCACTCTTATTGTTATGAGTGATACATCATCATGATTCGTATTTACACGTTTAAAAGCAGTTTATGCTTAATGGAAAATGTAGTTGGAAACCAAAGTAGATGGATTTATGTACTGAGGATATCAATACATCAAAAAGTGACGCATTTCTTTGTGATGCTTGTTTACTGAAGTTGGTATATTTTTGTATATGCCAAATCTGAACAGCAGAACAAATACAGTTATGATACAAAATTTCGAAGCAAAATACAGGAACATTGCTGTACCGGAAATTTTGGATGTAATGAAATATGAAATGAATTGAAGGTATTTTCCATTACGTGACATGCAACGCCGTAACTGGTTGGATAAAAGGCGTCACCTAACAACAACGAATAAGTCCTCGATTTATGTATTATTGATGATAGCATTGTGCATTATATTGGGGATTATCTGGAAAAGTTTAGTTGGCTCCAAAAATGGATTGTTGCGAAGAGAGCCATCGATATGGGGCTATATGATGTTATCACAAGATCAGTCATCACTCTATCAGCCATCAGCATCAGCACTCTATAAACTGCAATCGTTTTCCTAGTCTTATTTTCGTCTCCATTCACAACTCTCGCTCAAAAGCTAATTGTGGATGCGTAAATCAAAAATCAATATTATGAGTGAGCAGAGAGGATGATTTGATTTATTTCTTCTTTTATATATATATATATATATATATATATATATATATATATATATATATATATATATAATAGGAATATAATTTGAATTTGTTTTGTTTATGCTTACGATTGCGGATGGTCTCCGTGAAGCAATGATTTTGCCTTTCACCTGTGAATTCATATTTATTTGCGTTTTATCTCCATGTGTATACAATTCATATCATTGCGGATTATGTGATATTAGTATGAGTTGGCGCAATAAAACACTACAATACGATTGTTTTTCATCTGAATTTGTTTGATACAACATTTTGATGTTTCAGTGGTACCATTTTGAAGAAATGTTCAAGAGTTAAAGGAAGTATTGAATTTCAGCAGTCCTGAATAACATACACTGGTATTAAACACTTTCCGATGTGTCTTCGTCGTGCCTTTATTCGCTTATTGTTTTGTGCTTGTATTTAAGATTGATCAGCGTACCGTTCAACGTTTTCAATTCATCTGCAAACTGTTAATGTTTATTGTTTTGTATCGTTTTATATAACTTATTGCTGTTAAGTAAATCTATGTTCTATTCACCAGTACACCAATGTCATCTTACAAAGCCACTACAATAACAGATTATTGATCCTCCTTTCAAACCCAAAGTCATCCAGAAAGAAAGTGTCTACGA
This sequence comes from Anisakis pegreffii, assembly GCA_035041965.1. Classification (NCBI taxonomy): domain Eukaryota; kingdom Metazoa; phylum Nematoda; class Chromadorea; order Rhabditida; family Anisakidae; genus Anisakis; species Anisakis pegreffii. The sequence goes on from JAPYMA010000933.1 coordinate 76,340, forward strand.
GACAATCTTCAAATCAGTTCACTCATCTCAGATCCAGATCATTCCTCATCATCCCTCCGTACATTGTGTACGCTTTATGGTGGATATGACATATGACGTTTTTGTCTCTGTGAAATTCACTTGTTTCGAGTGTTTCAAGGCACACCAGTCGAATACTTTTATTCAAATATCTTCATGAATCAATCAAAATTAGCTCCTCACTCAGTTGAAATCACCTGTTCAATCATCTTCAAAAAGCATTGCTTTGTACTTTTAAAACATAGCTCCCTTTCGCCAGTAGTATCCATACATAACATATAGGTTATTGCACAAATTTTTGACCCCTCCAAACATCTGAAATCTGATCGTCTTTTCAAGTAAAACAAATATTCAAATTAAGTTATAACCTAAATGAGTGAATCCGGAAGCGAATGATGACACTTTAACGGGGTGCCCGGCAACCAGTAAGGGTGTTTATTGAGCAGGTTTAGGAAAGAGTCTGGTAATAAATCGATATCTTCGGTGGACATCTCAAAATTTATTAGGCAGAAAGCGGAACTAAAATATTTCAGCAATTTCATTGTTAGAAGCAAGAAACCTATGAACGTTCAAATATTCATTTCAAAGGGACAAATGTGGTTGAAAGCAGCCCAAAAAGGAAGTGATGGGGAAAAGAAAGCCCGAGTCGTGGCGGTGATACGAAAAGTTGGAAAAAAGCTAATCTGAGTGACAGTTTTGAAATCAGCTCTTGCAGCGTTCACTTCTCCCTCGTCATTGAAATTATTGATCAATTTCTATGGAATGCTTTCAGCAAACCTACCTCGCATTAATATCAGCACATTTGTGTGACTCATAAAATGAACGACATTTCGAATTGAGTTCATCGCAACTTGCCATTTTTAGATTTGAGAGGAGAGTTTTCGCTGAAAGTTAGATGAATTGCAGTCGCTTTCAAGTACACGGAGAGTGACTAAATAGACAAATGAATAATGTAGATGAATATCGAAGGCAATGGGGAAAATATTATTCAGTTACAATCAACTTACATTGATTCCTCAAATGAATGGCTTGTGAGACTGATAAAATGCATACAAATGTTACACTAAACAACGTGATTTGGGAATTTTGCTTGAGCATTTTTATGAACTTTTAAGATTTATACCTGAAAACGCAAAATCAGTCTCGCGTAGAGGTGATTGATGCCTTTAGTATCGAGAAATAGCTGAATTACATGCTGTCAGGAGTGGAATTTATAAAAAGTAAGAATAGTTAAACTAAGAATGGCCAAATCATGTGGTTTTTTACATGAAGAATATCGGCACCTGAACATTTGGTCTATACACATTCGCGCTAGTAAGCTGTCAATTCCATTCAGTGCATCTTTGGTCTTAGCCTAAGCCATAAGACTAAAAGGCATGTTATCAAGCCGAATGTCCAGTTGTAGATTAATTCATAGCTTTCGCAAATTCAGTGAATTGTCATAAAATTGAAATTGATAAAAGTAAATGAATATTGATGGTATGAAAAGATTTTTTGCTTGGTTACATGCCTTCAACTATCTGAATGTTTTGATAAAAGACGGAGCAGAGATATATTGGTGGAGGATTGCATGTTTCACGATAATGCAGTATGAATTAAAGTTGAAATGGGGTGACGAACGGAAAAATGAGAACAGGAATTGCAGTAGCAGTTGATAAGATATGGGGATGCTGCATCTAAGTGTTCACGGAGCAATTTTATCACTTTTTGGATTGTCATCCATCCATCAGCTGTAAATAGCGCAAGAAATGACAGCAGACATAGACTTCTGTTAGACTTAGTCACCATGCCGCTGGTTGAATTCAGTGTGTAGCACTGATGAATTTGAACGGAAGATTCGCATAAATATGCAAATATAAATGGAAAAAAAGAATATTGAATGACGTAATTTAATTTTTTGATACGAAATATGAAACAAAAGATATAATAAATGAATTAAAAATAAACGAATTAGATGTATAGAATTTATTCATTTGTTCGATTGTTACATTTCGAATTTGATTTGATTGGCTCATCTCATCTCATTCATTTGTTTCGTCATTTTTAATCGTCTCTTTGACTATCTATTCTATGAATTTTATAAAATACGCTAACACCTTCTGATTGTTGTTGAAATTGAAGCATCTAAAAGTGTTTCATGTGTGATCAACGAAAACCTTTCCACTGTCCAATAATTATGGTCGCTTCTTTCTGATCACGATCAATCAGTTCATAAATAATTAATCAGTCACTCAGTCAATCCACGAATTGATTTTTCTCATTCTGTTTTGAATTCAGATTCTTATTTTTGTTGTCAGACTACCCTTCAACAATACTGTTTAGTCCTTTCGAATTTAGCTCCACTCGATTAATCGCCTTGATTTTGCTGACTTTAACTGAACTCAAAAAGCGGCTTTAGAAGTTTACATTCGATTCGCCACTTAATTTAAACAGTTACGTGTACGGAAGTCTGCTATGACGTACATACACCTTCACAGATGCATCCATCCTTCTATGATTCATCATTGCACACTTCAATTCATTATGCGTTCGTTATATTCGTATATCCGCCACACCTTGATTTATTTATTTTATTTGAAATTATTTATTTATACATATAATTATTCATTCATTCGTTTATGTCTCATTTACATTCAAAATAACATCTCACTTTCAGACATTTTTTGATAGACTCACTTTCTTGATGCTCTCTCAATTATCCATTTGAAAACATCCGCTTTCAATGTTTTCTTGATAAAATTCAAGCATCTCGCAATAATAATAATAATAATAATAATAATAATAATAATCAATAGGTAATGGGATGAAACCTTGAAACTTGTTCATTTCACCCGATTGCAAATAAATATACTAACTGAGTGTAAAATTCAGGAAGTAAGTTAGAGATCGGTGAAATAGTATTAATTGCATCGAGATGTGTAAAAGTTCTTTATATTATATAAATGAATTGATACTGCAATGAAAAAAATTAAATCAATGAAATAAATTTAAAGTGAAATTTAAATAGGCTATTTAAGGTTGTCATCGTTTCATTTCTTATATAACATTATATAATACAAGAACCATAATATAGTATGATATATTATGTGTATTGCTGTATGATTTCAATAGACTTCATTTATATTTACATTATTTATTCGTTTCAACGATCGTCCAGTTATACAGTCAACAGTCTTTTTGAAATATGGAACGTTTTACTGAATTTTGAATTCGGTTTTCATTCAGTTATCTACCTATCCTATACATTTATTTGTTTATTTCAAGTGTGTTCATTCATTACATAGCTGTGAAAAGCAAATTGAAAAAAAGAATTGGATGTTATATTAAGATTTGAGTGATTTGATCGATACATTCAGGATTAATTGTGCACGATTTTAGAACATTTGATTGCTATTCATCTATCCATAAAACTGCTTTTGATACTGTTTATTATCTTTCGTATTTTGTTAATATCAATCGGATTGTTGCGAGGTGTTTTTTTTGATTGAAAATAACTGCTGAAAACGACTGATAATCAAATAGCGAATGAAAGTATTTTATTTGTAATATGTTTTGAGGCAGAACTTCAAATCTTGTTCCGTTTAAAGAATGAATTTTAATTCATTTTTGATTCAAGCCTGAGAAACGGAGTTATTTGCATAGGATTATTAAAAGAAGCAACTTATTATTTATTTTATTTGCACATTAAAGCATTTTTTGTACGTTGACACTTCTTTCGTATTGACCAACTGTCCGACAGCTACGATTAACATTTACCAATTGAATGTGTACTGCGCATGTTCGCATTCGAATTGCTAAGCATTTCGAAGAAGGAAACGAGGTGAATTTTGAAATGGCACTGTTGGGCGATGAAAACAGATGCTAAAATATTTCTTTTGTAGTGTAAGAGAAGTTTTTTCGAAAATCTAGTTTTCTTGATCATCCAGTCCCACTGTGATGAATATTTATAGCTGTAAGAGACCACATGCATCTTCCATGCCAAACAGGGAATTATTCGTGTGGAATACCTCCTTGGGTCAAGGTGAAGCTATCAATCAGTCGAAACTTACCTTACCATCAGATCACTTTGATGCTCACGTACTTCAGCCACCCTGAATTGTCAACACTTCAACTTCAATTCATGTAAACTGGAATTCTCAACCGGGGGTGCACGCATCCTCGAGGAGTGCGAGATGGCATTCTAGAAAATGCATGAGAAGCTGGGGTGGGAGGGAGTGCGAGAGTGGATGTGATGAGATCGGGTGAGTGAGGAGTGTGAAATAAGGTTTTATTTGTTATACATTAAAGTAGGCGAAGACATACTTCTTGTGAATGTTGTTCATACTTTAGAAATAATTCTTTCAGTCGCATTTCATTCTTAAATAAACTATTGTTGCACGGAGTGCAAGGGCATCTTAAAATTTTCTAGGGGGTGCGAGAGTCAAAAAAAATTTGAGAATCACTGATGTAAACTCGTAGTTCATTACTTGTCGACATTCTTTGACATACACACTCAACAATGCGATTTTTTGACGTTAGACAGTTTATAATAGCGAATTTTCTTGGTGGGTCGAAACATGACCAATAGGCATTGGCTTAGTAATATTGTGTTCATTTCATTTCAATGGAAATTCGTTTTTCCCTTACATTATCAGTTACTAGGGATGAGCTTTGCGCTCTTCAATCTTCTGGTTTTCACAACGATTTTTCTACCGGCTTTTTCATTCCTCTTTCTGGTGTTGTTATTCCAACTTAAATCATTAGGAAAGTGCTCTAGTTTTTGAAGTGCAGTCTTTACAACATACTAGATTCAAACGCAAGATTTATTTCTTCTAAAGGAGTGCGATACAATGAAAGGTAGCATGGGCTGAAAAAAATCCCAGTAACGACAAAGAAAATGCATGCAGTTGTGCACTGGCATAGCGCATATGTGTATAATGTGTACTTCTGGAATATATTAAGGCTCACTTCAATTTTATGTAAAAAATCACATTTTGTTGTAATGATATGATTCATTTGTTTATTGTTTGATAATAGTTCATAATAAAGACGTTCAAAATGTTTACCTTAATGCTCACAAGAGTGCCCAAACCATAAAGTTCGTATTATGAAAATTTTAGGAAACTTGTCATTAACTAGATCTTTAAATCATTCATAAACCCGCATTCTATGTTGATTCAAATATATAATCCTTATCATTGCTCGTTGATTTACTACAACTTATCAGAAACTTTGTTTTCTTATTTTTCCGCACTTCTGTCATTAGTGATGTAATATCAGGATGTCTGTTGATGTTTTTATTGTCGTTTATTTCAAGAATTGTTGAAAATAAACAAATATACTAGTTATATTTGTTGTTGGACAATCAGATATCGTAAAATACAGTTATTAGACATTGTGGAATTCTAAGTATCGTATATTCATGGTTGTGAGCATGAAACTTAAAATGTGCAATAAATGAGCGATGATACAGATTGCATATTTGGAATCACCACGGAAAACTGATGCCAACGACAATCGATAATCCGGTCACTGTGTCAAAATGCGAAAATAATAAGGAATCAGTTTTTTAAAACTTCAGCCAACAAAAATCAGTGCTAAATAGTTTAACTGTTTTTTTGCATATTACTCGATACTGTCAACCATATGCGGTCTTTATTTCTTATGATATTTCTTTATCATTTTCTCTCAATTCCTAAGATTTACATGCATGATTTTAATGCGAAAATTTTGCCGAACTGAAATTTGTGAAAACCGTTGGCGTGATAAGTGTCAATATGGTCAAAATGACGTCCATATATAGCATTGTTCACTAAATATGCATGAATCAATCGTTAAAATAAATCCAATTCATAAAAATAGACTCCTTTAAGAAACCTCAAACCACTGGCAATTGCATAGTTTTTTGCGTGTGTGGTCTGCATTGAGATGACCTAGAATTGTGACTGCGAACTTATCATTATAATGGCGGAACGAACTATTGTATCATGTAGACCAAGCGTACATAATGAATTTTATTTGAATTCTGACGAACATGCGAAATTTATTGGTTGTTATCATTAATCGTTTCTTCGAGATTGTTGTTATTAGTACCGCTGTGTCGTTTTTTGTAAGGCTGCATTGAAAGAAATTCTAAATTTCCTAAAGCATTCTAGGTATTATTCGTCACTATATTCATTCATATTTGTTTGGTAATTGCTGTCATTTCATTGTTGTTTGCAGGATAGAACATTCTTAAAATTGAATAATAATTCAAAAAATTGACGGAATAAAGCGTTAACAGTGGTATTAATGCACTGAGAAAATCGTTAATAGTATACGATGAATGAAGACGATGAGGTGCAATTATTCGCAAAGTTGTTGCGTTTACCGGATTCGTTCTCGATATCTGGGCATCATTGTATGAATGCTAAAGAATTGTGTATGAATGATGATCTAGCAACGAGTGTAATTGTTGACACGATGCTCGGATTTAAGACACACAAAATGATGATACAAACGTATTTATTTATTTCTTTCTTCATTTATCCACTCTTCCGATCATATCGTATACTACCACAACTTGAATCAGTCCCTTGTGGTATTTGTTCAACTACTGATTATTACTCGTTTATGAATTGGCTTAAAACAACATCTACATCTCATTGTTAACATATTTATGTAAACCAATTCAGTTTTATTGTAATAACGGTCGTACTAATATTAATACTACTTACTTTTAGATATCGTCCACCAAATGTTAGCGACCGACGGAAACTAAAGAATATTTTAAAAACATATGTGGAAAAACAAAATTTGAGTGGAACAATGATGAAGTTATTCAGAACAAATTTTATTTATAGTTTCATACGAAAAATGAATTTAAGGCAGCTGATCAATTGCCGAGATCATGTTTGTTTTATTATTTTTTTAAGCTTTTTGGGGAATGTTGAGTTATTGAATATTTTTTTTCTCATCCTCTTCTCTTTCCTCAGAGTACAACATGTGCCCTACAATTTAGCCCCAATATTCATCCCGAAGAACAAGTGCTCAGCAATCGGTAAAATTCAGAGATTGCGTATAGCAATCAAAGAAACAGAGCTCTTACAACAATGATGATAATTAAATAAGTTGGTAATGATGCTCAATAATATATTCTATTTTTTTTAGTTGCTTCGTTTTTTACGCATTTTTGATGCGAATTCGGGCTTTACTATTCGTCGATGCACAAGGTATAAAGCCGAAAAAAGACATGGAGCCATGTTGGTCGTAACTAAACCGTGGTGGGTAATCTTTTTAATTTCATTTATGATTTGAATGCAACGATGTTGAATATTCCAGGCGGAAAGGTGAAGTAATCGAAAGTTTAGTTGGTGTTATTGGTGATCTGAGTGCTGAAGAGGAATTTGAACTATTATTGAAAGATATCAATGATTTTTCAGTTATGTATAGCACGAGGTTAGTAGTGCGTTGTTACAAATTACATTTTACATTGCCGTGGTGTGTAAATAATAACAATAATAGTAATAATAATGATGACAATAGTAATAAATGGAATACTGATAATAATAACACATCTTATAAATGGTAATAGTTATGTTTGATGATAATAATACTAATGTAAGTAATAATAATAATAATAATAATAATAATAATAATAATGCAATTATAATATGATTAATAATGCTTTCACCGCTATAATACTATCATTACCTACAACTATTCAGAAGTACTAATAATTCTAATGAAAGCTGATAAAAGTAGTGGACAATAAGAATAACAATATTAAGATGAGAAACGTTTCGGAAAAATAATGGTCTGTTTATAACCTGTTGACTTCTATGTTTAGAAAGAAACGAGCTCAGTTATGGTTAGGACCTGGTGCTTACATTAATCATGACTGTCGACCGAACTGCAAGTTTGTTGCGAATGGACCCACTGCAGTTATACAGGTTTGTATTATTTATCACTGGCTGGCGTAAGATCATGACTCCGTGTTGATTCTTCAGTTTGATGTCTGTTGTTCAGTTCACACCACCTCACCGCTCCCATTTTCCTCTGTGTCAATCTTTCAATTAGCGTTACACGCACATTCCATCCCGTGCTCTATCCCCACACCGATTATTCGATTCATGATGCTGGTGAAATCAGTCTTTCCAGGTATTGCGAGATATTGCGATCGATGAAGAGATCACTTGTTTTTATGGAGATAACTTTTTTGGTGATAACAACGAACGTTGTGAATGCTACACTTGTGAACGGTATATTAATTATTAAATTGATTCATTAGTACCATATGACTGTATTCAATAAAGATGGATACTATTACAGAAGCAGTGAAGGCGCATTCAAACATAGAAAGCGTAGAAATGAACTGATGAAAAATGGTGAGAAACAAGAAGGCTGTAGTTATGTGCTAAGAGAAACAGAATGGAGGCGGGAACGTGTGAGTAATTATTCAGAGAGTGCTTCGTCAAGACGGTACAAAACTAGATTACCGACGCAGTGTTCCAGTACGCGTAAAAGATCAGTTACAAATAGTTACACTGATTCAATGAAGAAGCGTCGTTCATTTACAGGTTTTTTAATGTCATTTAATTTCAACTTTTCATCAACAAAATTCATTTATGTGTAACGTCGATAGTGGATAAACATTAATACTAAGAAGAAGATGTAATCATTCGATCACTGACGTGAATTTCAGTGACAAAAACGAATCAAATGGTTGCTGTAAAGTCGCGGAAAAGGAGGGATGCATTGACAAGCGAAAGAAATAAAAACACAAATGGAGAGCGGAATGGCAAAATGAATGACAAAGTAATAGTGGCAGCAAAATCGACCACTGATGCCAGTTATAGTGATTGTAACAGTAAGAATATTGATAGTAATAATGACAGTTCATTGAATGAGCATAACCGTTGTCAAATAACGGATACTGAACAACTGAAATTAGTGGCTGATAAAGTTAATAACAGCACGAGGAGATCAATGTTGATTAGCGAAGAGAGTGGTAGTACGGTTATGAAACGGTTCAGTGAAGCGAATGTGGATGAAACGAATAGTGATAAGGATACTAATGATGGTCATCAGGGTGGATATGTAAAGAGGAGGAAGGATTTGGATAGAAATAGTTATTGCTGTTTGGATGGTTGGTATGGTAAGAATAAGAATAAGACGGATACCACGGACGCCAGTGAGAAATGCTTGCTTGAAAAAAATGCCGAAGAAGAGGAATTGTTGAAGGATGAATTGTTTCGTGATCATGAACGAATCGAAATCTGCAATCGTCATGATAATCGTTGGTTTCCAGCTCATAACGTTGTCAGCGACACTCATGATGATGATAATTTAGAAGAAAAAGGGGCCAACGTAGAGAATTTCGGTGAACGAGCATCGTCATCAGCATCACTCTCCTTCAGAATGTCAAGCAGTCAAGTAAATTCAGATCATAATTCAGCTCATTCAGTTGACGGTTCATCGTTCAGTGAAATGGACAATGAGAATGGTGCGACATCTACAAGAATGAGCGTGATAACAAATTTACAAATCACTGATAATGTTACAAACTTGAGTGTTAATGGTGTTGAAGAAGAAGCGAGTGATGGCTACGAAAGTCCTCCTATACTGGAACGACAGACTTCGATATATGATTACGAAGAACGAGACGAGGATGACAATATGTTGTCGGAAGTGTCGTTGTTGCATGCTCGTCACCATTCAAGCTCTTGCTGTTCACGATCCAGTGATGCCACCGATCCATACACATTCGGCTTTCCACAACAGTGTCACTCATCTAAATCGCCATCGATAACTCCTTCAAGCAGCAGTCATTCTTCATCTTGTGCATCACATCCAATGCAGGTGCACATGCAACAATGTAAACCATTTTTTTTCGTATAACGTTCAGTAAGCAGCATCTGTCCTTCATCAGATAACCTCGTTTCCATTTTCCAAGCAATTCTTAACCATCATATTGCCCATCTACTCAAATGTTCTTAAACATTTTTGGAGACAGTAGAACCTTTTTCTTTAAATTGAAAAGTCAATTTTAAATATGCCTTTTTATCTATCATATAATACGCACTCATCTACATGTTACTTAACATCTCTTTCGCATGAATCTCTTGAAGGATCATCGATAAATCCAGTTAAATCAATGATCTACTCCCAATATTTCATTTTCGTTCACTTCAAAAATTGAAGCAAGTTCTTTTTCAGTGTTTCAACATTGAAATCTTGATCTTTCTCATGTGCGCTGCTCTTTTGTATCTATTTTAAAAACTTTTTTTTGAAAATTGTTTATTTTTTGTTTTACTGTTTTGTTCGATACTTTTAAAGTGTTTTTTTTAACTTTAACTTTTGATAAGCTCTCTAACAAGAATGGTATGTCGTATTTTATCGTATATCGTGTAAACTCTTTAATGAACCTACGATAATTACCATAAGAATGGTATGTGTATGTTATGATTAAATTGTATTATATTTTACTAATCTTATTTAATAATTAATTATTCTCGTTATACTTGTAACAGTTAATTCTAATCAGTTCTTTCATTTACGCACTGCCGTAGGTTATTTGCAAATGATTTATTTCATATGCGCTGTTTTTGAAATCATTTCAAAAATATTATTAAATGCAACGATTATTATGATTTGCTTTAGCGTCGTTTCTTTTTTGCAATGTGCTGTTCATCGTGAATTGTAATAGTATAATTATTAATGGTGATGGTAATGATAATTACATGTGCGAAGCAGTAGAAGTGTGTAATGGCTCTACATGCCATCTGATTTGTTATGGTTCAATGAAGGGCTGAAAAAGTCTGCCACTGCAGTTCGCTCTAGTGCACTACCGTAAGTTGTCGGAATTTGGCGCTTAGTTCGGGTTTGATTATCGAATAAACATCACTTGTTACGTTGAAGATTTTTCTAAGACGGCATTTCGGTTGGTAGAGATTTTCTTAAATTTCCAGTTGAAAGCGAAGTGGGTACTGTAGAATATCCGAAACATTGGCTGGAAATCTAGTTAAGTGACAGTGCTTGATAACTTGCAAAGATATTCATGAAGAGCCTAGAGCTAAGATCCAAATAAATTCCGTGCTCATCTTGACTATTCTCTTTTAATATGGACGAATTACTAGGTTGTATAGATCATGAGGAGCATTACACAGATCCGGAAGAAAAGACTCGAACTGAGGACAGACGACTTGTGCATTTTGCAACGTCAACATCTTTAGCTCTCCATTCAAGAGCTTTTAGCAAACACTAGATATTTTTAACGTCACAACCATTCTGTTACCTTCTGGGACCTTCGTTCATCTTTATAACTCAAAATGACACGTTTCCTGGACAATGAATCAAATTATGACGGAATCGTAGGCTGAGCTCAGGGTGATACAGAAACGAACACTCCATTTTATTTATTTATTTACTCTCTTAATTAATGCTCGTGTTACTTGACCCATAATCTTGCATATGAGCTCTGGCTATCTCATTTTTGGGCGGCCGCAACCCTTTATCTCAATCCTGGATTATCGTTTTGTATACCTCCGTCCAATTTCTTTGTCCATTCAATTTTCTTCTCTCTCGTGCATTTTGCAATCTAGCCTTTGTTACCCATTTAGCCGTTAATTTATTTTGTTTTCCCATAATCTTACCCCTACTATCTTTTCTTGTGCACCCCTATCATATTTTCTATTCTCTTTGTTACCATCCATTTATACAATATCACCGCTAGCACGTATTCATCTTACCGATATTGTTTAAAAACACTTCCGACTTTTTTATCAGTGAACAATTCTTTGTATGCAGAGAACGATTTCCATCAAATTTTTATTCTCCTCACTTCAGTTCCCTCTTCATTGATATTGTCTGACCAAGGCATGTGAATTCGGTATCTTCATCAGCAACGTTTTTATTAATCGTGAGCACGGAACTAATAATAGCTTTTGTTATGGTCTTCATCTTGGTACGTTGGTCTCCAGTCTGGTCATACTACATTTCCGAGATAAGATCTTGCAGCACTTTCCTTATCTGGTTAAGACACTATTGCTGGCAAGTCTGGAATTGTTTGATCTTTTCCATCAATAATCAACTGCCCTTTATAACAACACCTAATCCTTGAAATACAGTTTGTAAGAAGGCGTTGAATAGCTTCCGTAGCTCTATCTCCATCACTGCTCCTTAGATAACACACTTGAAAAGGACGGGACAAACGTTGAATTTCTAATGAAAATTATTGAGCAACAGAACTGGAAGTGAACAAGATCAAGGACATTTTAAGATCATAATGTTACTGTGATTGTTGTAAAGGGTCGCCCCTAAATGTCTTTACCCAAGTCACCATTAATAAATAGTAAATTAACGGTAATATAAGTTTTAGTATCAATGCTAAAATTAATGATATTGTTATTGTTATTATTATCATCACTGCTTGTATAATCTTGCAATTATTGTTTTTAATTGCAATATGTTTCGAACCGATCTTGCATATAACCATGGGTTTAATCAGTTTTAGCATTACTTATGTTCACTGTAATCTGATCATCGTTATCGGTGAATATTATTATTATTATTATTGTCATAATTGTATTACTATTATTACTACTTGTTGTTGTCATTATCATTTTATTATTATTGTGATTATCATTATTATCATTGTCGTCAAAATTACTCTCGAAGTGTTCTACTTTAGTTGTGTTGAATTTAATTTTTATTTACGAACACGCTTTACCATTTGAACGTTACTTTAAATTATCCGTTTTCACTTTCATTTATTTATTCATGCCAGAACTTATTATTATTCGTTTTTTACTTGACATCCTTCAAAAATTATTCAGCTATTGTTGCGCTGAATTTATGGAGTATAAAGGCTTGTTTGATGTGGTGTTTAGCGATTTTACCAGTTCCCAATTAT